>JANTPZ010139584.1:1142-12430 GCA_025593235.1 Vachellia pachyceras | reverse complement strand
GAACTTGTTTATTTCTTTAAAATTCTGTTTGTTGGGCTCTACTTTACTCAAATTAATATAAAATTTTGAACTCATCGCAGATAAAACAGAGAGCAACGTCTGCAGAAGCTTTGAGCCTGTGACATCTCAAAAAAGAAATGAAATTGATGAGAAAGAAACAAGCTGATCACATACATGAGACATTGCGTCCTCGACCACAAAAGAAAGGGGGGCTGACTCGTTATTTGGAATCGGTGACTTGTCATCTCACAATGTTCTCATCACATGGTCTACACCACGCTTGTCCGCTTGTTTGGTAACCAATTCTAAAATTTAATTTTGGTTTCAGAACATAGGTTTTACCTCAACACCGAGGTTTGGTCCAAAAAAAAAAATTTCCCAAAAACTATTTTGGTTATAAAACCTCAGTTTGAAACCTAGATTTTTCTCTTTTCTACTTTTTCCTCTTTTCTACTTTTTTTTTTCTCTTTCCTACTTTCTTCTTTCCTACCCACTTTTTTGCCTTGGAATCCGTAAAAGCTAATAACTTCACAAACATAAATCACTTTTCAAAACCTAAGTTTTGCCTCGAAATCTATAAAAGTTATTTTCCAAAATCTATTCTCCAAAACTTAAGTTTTACCTTAGAATATGAAAAAACTATTTTCAACTTTACATCCAAACAAGTTGTAAGGTTTTTTTTTTTGGGATCAAGTCCTTGTAAGGTTTTTGACATCATCATCACCTATTCAGTTATCCTCCCCCTTTCTTATAAGTGAACCCCACACTGCATTAATGAAATATTTGACCTCCTTTTTTCTTCTTTATTTCCTTTGACTTTATAGCTTTCTTTTATAAATGTGTTTGTGTATTTATGTGTGTATATATTAATGGATTGTCCTTTTCCACCCTTCTTGATAATGGAACATGGCGATCAACTCCTTTGATTGGAAGTTAATGACACAAGTTTCTTTGAATTTGCATAATCGAAGTAAGTTCTTGTGAGGAAAAAAGGCCTGGTGAATGAAAATACTCTTACTCCTATGTTAATATAAGCCAACTCATTAATATATATAAATAAATTCGTCTCTTAATTGTTCTACATACGGTTATTTTCTTAAGTTTCTCATTAGGATAATGACAAGTATTATTCACACTAGATGGATTGATTAAATGAATCACATAGTACTCTATCAATCATCAAACATTTAGATGTATTGTTAATAAAAATATCACTTCTAATGGCTCCATATCGTGTTCTTTTTAATCTTTTGATAATTATTTTATTGAACTCTTTGTTAGAGTATAAATATGAATTATAGGTAAGGTTGAAAAATTATTAAAATTTAAAATATAGTTGATGAAGTTACAAATATCAGTACTTTATTGACAACATAATTTACAACTTATCTTTTGAAATTTACATCTGGGGAAGGGCATTTTCATCCATCAAGTTTTTCCCTTATTTGACTGTTAGGGGACTCATGTGTCATTAATTTTATAAGAAGGACTTAATTGTCATTTTCAGAGAACTTCTTGGACGGCTCGCCACATAAGGTCTTATCTTACCCAACCGATGGTGAACCTTGTCCTCCTTTCGGTTCCTAATTTAAAAGGGAAATAAAAAGGCTGTTTATTTGCTTTAGAACTAAAATTAAATTAATTTAACTTTGACTTTGTTTTTATAAAATACAAACATAATTGGTATGGGTTTGTTTGGAAGCCCATTAAAAAAAATTTAGGTTTTATCTAAGTACTTGCATTTTTTTAAAACATAGGTTTTGAAAAAGCTATTATCTTATCAAATCATACTCTATAATAATAAATTTTCTTTTTTCTTTCTTTCTTTATTTTTTCTCTTTCCTACTTATTTTTTTTGCTTCGAAATCCATAAAAGTTATTTTTACCATAACTTCCCAAATATAAGGTTTGTTTGGAAATCATTTTCAGAATAGTTTTTACGGATTACAAAGTAAAACCTAGGTTTTGGAGAATAGCTTTTACGGATTTTGAGGTAAAACCTAGGTTTCACAACCTATGTTTTAAAAGATTGTGTTTGGGAAGTTATTAGATTTTACGGAGTTCAAAGGCAAAAGGTAAGTAGGAAAGAGGAAAGAGAAATAAATAACAAGTAAGAAAAAGAAAATTTATTAGAAAAGGCGTGTGATTTGATAGGAAAGTAACTTTTCAACATATAAGTTTCAAACCGAAATTTTGTATACAAAATAACTTTTTTGAAAAATGTGAGTACTTGGACAAAACCTATATTTTGGGGGTAAAATCTAGGTTTTGAAACCAAATATAGGTTTTAGGATTAGAAAACAAACAAGCTCATAATCAGCTTTTGAGAACTTATGTTTTACTTCAAAATCCGTAAAAGTTATTCTCCCAAAATGTATTCTCCAAAACTTAGGTTTTACCTCGAACTCTGTAAAAGCCATTCTCCACTGAACTTCCAAACCATCTATAAATTTTGGTAAATTTGTATTCGCTTCTTTTCTTGAATTTAATTCATTTTCAATATACAACAACTTCGTACACAAATTCCGGGCATGCGCACTTTTTTTTAGGATAATTTTTTTTAACCATTACGATAATTGAAATTTGGAATGTCCATGAGGCATCACTGTTCAAAGGTGCAACACTCACATTAATCAAAAGAATATTTTATTTACTTTTTATGCTAATGTTGATATGTAAATATTTTAATAATACATTTTTAACATAAAGAAAATCCGTTCCCATAATTTACATTAAAAAATATTTTAGAAGCTATCAAGATAAGTATTTTATAACCAAATTCGAATTATATTGTACATAGGTGATATTGGGCCACTATGTGAAGGCCTCCATTACACCAGTGCTTTTTTTTACCTGCACATTATGCCAACAAAATATAATATATCTAGTTGAATTAAGTGGAATAAACTATATATATATATATTTAATAATATTGTACGTTTGAATCTTATAATAAATAAAAAAATATTGTTAATAGAGTTTTTACCTCTATTTTGCTTTACAGTTTTCAGGTATGATACGATAGTCCACAATATCAGATAATTATATAAAAGCTTATATAATATATAAAACTTCAATATTAAATGGTTCTAATGATAATGTGTCCATTTGGGAACGCGGTAGAAAAGTACTTTTAAACAAGCTGAGTAAATATGTAAAGAAGATTATCTTGTTTTGCGGAAAACACTGTTGAACGTGCTTATCGGGAGTAAATAAGTTTTTCCAAACAAGCAAAATGATTCATTGAATATAAAAAATAACAATATTGCAAAGAAAATTGCTAAAAAAATGAATAGACATAATGACTCATATTTGAGTTTTGATGTTAAGTTGAAGATTATGGAGGTTTAATTAGTTGCATATGACTTACTGTTCAGATTTTTTTTTTTGGTCAGTGTTTGGGGATTAGAAAAATAAAAATTTACAAGTATATGATCAAATGCCATAAATGCAACTTAGGTTTATAATATATAGATATATATTATCATGATTTTAAAAGGCATCATTTCTTTAAAAATATTTATGGTGCTTTGAGCCTGTTAATTGGCTGGATTTCAATAGCTAGTTTACTACATTAAATATTTCCATTTGTCCCGTTTTATATTATCCAGAATGGTCCATTCAACCATGAATCCATTATCTACCCAATATTTAATAATTAGTGTCAAATTAATCTTAATTTAATTTAAAGTGCATGTTGACAATGTCAACATAAAATACCATGCACACTACTGTACAGTTTTTAAAAATGTATATAACGTGGAGTGTTTTTATCTATCATATATATTAGTTTAATGAACATTTGGATCATAGTACAATTTAAATAAGAAATAACATCAAGGACAATTTTTTAATGAAAAATAAATTGCAAACTGCTAATACAAATTCTCCATGTACAACTTTGAATATATAATTATAGAACTTTCCTCACAAATTACAAATAAGATTTTAATTTCACAATAAATAATATTATATTTAGTTTGATGGCAAATATTTAAAACCTCAATTACAACATTGCGATAATGTCATGATTTGGACAAGTTTGATATCAAAGTCATTGCGTAAAATGTTTATTTATAAAATATATATTTTTCTAAACTCCTAGTCAATGCATGATTACAATGGGTATGTTTGAATTAATGATAGAAGTTGATTTTCCAACGTAATTTACGATATATGATATTAATATGTGAAAAGATTTTTATTTCAAGTTATGTAAATCTACTTTAGCTAGGTCATGCACGATGACTATTTTCCTAATAAATTCTTCTCATGTCAAAAATCACAAACTTGTTTACTTTTCTCAAAAGGTTCAATAGCTTTTTTTCCTTTTATCCTTCTCTTGGTTGAGGCAAGTTAGGTATATATAACATCAATTTTTTATTTTATAAAAAATATCAAATTTTTAAGGTGAATCTAAATAAAAGTTGTAATAATTGATTGATTATCAAGAGAAATAAGAACAAGAATATGGAAAAGTTGGTTAAAATGTTTCAACATTACAATTCACTTCAATGGATCCAACTCTTCTTCAACTATGTGTAACAAGTTTTTAACTATGTGTAAAAATCTTCAAAATGAAGCCATTAACATATAGATAAAGATATATTAAACACAGTCAAAGAAGACTTACACCGGTTGGAAATAAGTTATACTACTTAAATTTAAATGTTTCTAATCAATAAAATTTTCAAACATATTAAGTAGTTTTAAACAATTTCACTAAAAAATTCATCAAAATAATAATTCATCTATTTTTAGCCTGTGGATTAGGAAAAGTTCATCATCTTGTAATAGAAGGTTAATATAATATATGGTCATTATAATTTATTCATATTATGATTTTAGTCACTATAACTTCAAATAATATGCCAGAAACAAAAATGGTCTAGACTTTAATTCAAATATAAAGACTAATACTTTCAACAAAGAGAAACTTAAATTAAAATGAGATCAAATTATAAACTGCATGTTGTATGAACCCCTAATAGAAATGAAACTAGTTTTACACTCACTATGTGAAGAAGTCATTTCTAGAAAACCAAATAGAAAAGAGAAAGTTATCCTTCTGTGTTTGGTATACTAAAAATTAGTGATACACATTCCAACCATAGTTAGAAGAATGTGTTTTCTAAGTAAAGCTCATTTTTCATACTTATTTTCATTATAGGATAACTAATTCAGTTGAATCTAAAATATACATTTTCGGTAAAGATTTAAATATTAATTCATCATGTTATAAGAAATTAACTTCTTCTGCTAAACTCAACCCTTATTAATGTAAAAGATGTTTTTAATATAAATAAGATTCAACCGTACTTAAGTATCTTATATCAAGGATACGAGATATCAAGATTTTCTATTAAAAAACTTTGGTTTTTTTCCTGAAAAGATTGATTATTGATTAGCCTATAGCCCAAGTCATATCTCAGCATATCCATTTTGAAAGCATCCATGTTAACTTTGAGCCAATCCTTTACAAGAAACTTTAAAATCATAATCTTCTTTTTTGACCAATTAAAATATAGGCAGACACTAACTTTCATTTAATTTAGATTTTATCTTCTGAAACCCAAATTTATTCCATTTCCTGATGTTTATTTAAAACACAAAAAGATTTACCAAATCAATTGGTACAAAAGGTTTCGCCAAAAGGGAAGAGAAAAGAAAGAGCATCAAGATCATATCTCATCATATCAGCACTTAATTGGTTTCTCAATATATTGCTGCAGACAAATCCTAAAACTCATGCATGGCTTCTTGGATTGTGTAATCCCAACTTTAATGACACAAGTTGGTGACTAATGACAACAAAATCATTATCTTTTAGTTGAAAGGTTAAAGTAGAGAACTTGAAAAGGATAATACCTATGACCTCAAATTAATGTGGCATGTGAATTCAGATCCATACCTATCATTTCTGCTAAAAAAAAAATATTCATGTACATTAAACAATATCAAATTGAACCATATTTTTAATTAATTTTTATCGATATTGGCAGGCCTTTTTTTATCTTTTTGGCAATACTGAGGCTATAGATCAAACCATACAGAAGACAGAATAGTTATGTATGGGCATAATTAAGTCTTCAAGCATTAGACTAAATGAACCCAACGAAAGGATCATAAAAAATTATCCTTGCATTTAGGCTGGTGAGATAAACCTTCTTGGGCTCTTTCTTTTTAAACTTCTTATTCTTTCATTACAAGTAAATAATACATGGAAAAATGACACCAAGGACCCCTAACTTACATTATTGATAGCTAAGAACGTTAAAGATTTAAAATCCCTTTCAAGGATCACATAAATAAATTACCCTAGATTTACAACCTAGCCTTCCAAACGATACAACTTACAAGGGTGTATAGAAAAATTTTAAATTGTGATTTTGAAGAACAAGAGTGATAATTTTAAAAGGGAAAATTGGCATTCAACACGACAATAATATTTCCCAATAGCATCTTGCACTTTAATCTTATTTATGATGCATCATGCACTTTGATGTTATTTTCTTGGTGCATCCAGTACCCCAAAAGAAAAAATATCAAAGTTTTGAATGCACTATAAATAAGTTGGATGCAACTAGGAAATAAGTTGAAGGCTACTTTACCCTTTTCAAAAGGCGGCAAGTCAAATATAACTTCTTTCCAAAATTCTTAAAACGAGAATTTGACCTTTTTTTTTAAATCCCTGTTTGTCAATATTACAAATTATGGGTTCTTCAATGTCATCTCCCATACAAGAATGAGATACACACACTCTACTCAGGCAGGAGGTGTAACCTGTCCAGGCTGTAAGGGGAGCCATTGACATTGCCATTGGGAGACGCAAACTCATCAAGTCCTTCATCAGAAGCTTCACTATCTGATCTTTCTTCATCAATAATCCTATAATGGCTTGGAAGGAGGCATAGATGTACACCTGAATCTTCAGTAATTTTCTTTGCTTCTGGTTGGTATTTTTGAACAAGTTCTAGCTGAAGTGATTATATGGAAGATGACCTTGGGAGTAGATCAACAACCTCTCCTTTTGGGATAACTGTATGTCCTATAGCCATAGGTTTGTACATTTCTGCTCAAGGAAACAGCCAACCAAGACACCATGTCTAAAACTCACATTCAGCCATTCAGGGTTTCAGCAACATCTCTCTCACAGCCTAACAATGTTGGCCATGAATTACTCCCTCAAGTGAAACATAGAACCACATTTGGGCCCCCTAGAGAAAGGCAAAAAGAAAATGAAACAAACAGCTACAGAAATTAGAGGGATTAGCTGAAAGAAAACTATAATATAAATACTGCTTCCAAGGCATCAACCTTCTCTGACAATTTTACGCTCTCTATGGATCCAACCTCCTTTAAACTATCTTCAGTCACTTACTAAAGCCTGTATAGCCTTTTCTACTTGCACCAATGAACTTGTCTAGAAAGTAAACATTACCTGCGTCATAAATTTGATAATTGTTTAACGAAAAATTAAATTTCAGAAATGTTTAACCTTAGTTACATAAATGGGTATATCATGAGGTTTAGCAGCAGCTTGGATCCGAGGATTCTTCTTAAGCTTGGATTGCAAGGCGAGTAATGCGTTTGCCTCACTTATATTGTAAGTCAATTGAAGGGCCATATCATTCATTTTCAGCTGCTTAATTGCTTGTATAACTTTTGCCTCCAGAATCTAGAATTAATGCTAATTCTGTAAGTTAAATAGCCAATACAAAATAACGAAAAGAAGAGTACACTTATTATGCTTTGGCTGATGACCAGTTGCAAACAAGAATACCAGATGGCACTCCAGGAGAAATTTGCTATGGTAAATAGACTTTATCTAATTGCAGTTAATATTGGATAAATAATTGCAAGAATAACCAATAAAGAGCAGGGTCATTCTGGAGTTAAGGGACTTGATAGGAGAAGTGAAAACAAGAAGATACGTTGTTGGTGCCAAAATGAAACTAATTTTATTAATTTTACAGTCTTTGCAACTCAAATTCGTCAATATCCTTGTCATCTGACCCTAATCGCAAGTCTCTTTATGGCGTAAATAAAAATTCAGCTTTCTTATATCATTAATATAACTCAACTATGTAAAGAAAGGGAAAACAGAGCTAAAGGAAATGAGAGACAATCAAATAAACTGTCTATCTTACCCCATAACAAAAAAGGCGAAGTGGCAATCTATGTTCCCATGAATTCTCAAACCATGTCAACAGGAAATTGAGAAAGCGTTTCGAATTGCCAGGTTTGATCAACAGTCATTTCTGAACTATCTGCAAGCATAAGTTCATCATTCTTTTCAGAACTGCTAGGAACAGGTTCTTGCATGGTTTCTTCCTGTCCCTCAGAATCCATCTTGCGAATGTCCACACGTGGAAAGCGACCTTCATGAAGAACGCAAATAATTCAATAATAAGCAATATACCAGAACAACTTAATCTGCCAGGGAAGGGTGTTATCTGAAAGAACAGCATCTACAGCTGCTTCAAGGCTACGGTAAATCCACAACTGTCTTTGAAATTATCTCAACTGCACAACTGAATGTTGATGGGCCTTTTCTCTCCAGAACAGTCTTCTGAACACCCCTGCGGCTGGCCTCTTCAACCCCTAGCGTTACACTCTAGGAAATAATAATAGCTCTATGTAACAAAGGAAACAAAATACAAAATCTGCTTATCATAAAAAAAAAGTCACAGGCTATAACAAAATGATAGGATATCAGTAAAGTGGGTTTGCTAAAACTGTCAATAACACTATAAGAGTGTTATAATCAACAATTTGTAATTTTATCAATAAAAAAAATCTCTTCACTCTTCAGTTAAGGGCTTAGTAATCTAAATAATTAACATGAATTTATCACATGGCCTGTGGCTCCAATGGCACCAATGAAGATGAGAAATCTGAACTAAGACATGGCAGATCTGTTTACCCACAAAGTATGGTCTTATTTACTATTACATTTGACTAGTTTGTTGATGGTAATTTAGTTTGGCATCTCACTTTAAACAAAGGAAGTTCACCTGTATTCCTCCAACAAGCATCTCTAATGACGGATTCATTATCAAGTTCTCAATTGTGACTCCGTGAGCTGTGGCAACAAGTTTGATCCCTCGTTGTGCTATTGTGCTTGCAGCCATTGCTTCAAGTTTGGTGCCAATTTCATCAATTACAATTAGTTGAGGCATGTGGTTTTCTACAGCTTCTGTCAACACCTAAACAATGAAACACGACAAACACTTAATAAAAAAATAAAATTAAAAAAAAACAAACGAACCACAAACATAAGAATCCGTGGATAAAAATCATCTGCGATCATGGAAATCCTGTTAAGATTATCTACGCATCCCAAAACAAAAACGAAAAATACCCACCCACCCAAACCCTAGCCCCTTGAAAAACCTCATACAGGAGAAGTTTTAACAAAAATTAGAAGGAAAAAACAACACGTAACAGGAAAAGAAAAGACTCCCACCATATTAGATAAGAGCAACTGACAGAATACGTATTACGTAAAAGGGATGGTTCTGGAAACCTGTTGAACATAGCCAAAAAAATTCATTCTATACTATTTCTATTTTTTAAAAAAATGTATGCTCAAAAACTACGATCCACCTATCGTTAAACTATGGTGTCAACCTAGATTTGTCAATTATTCTCAATCAGTGTAGATAATACAGATCATTTTCCACAGTAATAAGCAAGATACCAAGACTCAAGAACCTTTGATTGTAGCTAATACCTTGTGTTGCATTTCAGAGTCAGAAACTTGCATCCGACATGCACTACCTATTCCTGCATGAGGTATATCGCCATCACCACCAATCTCATTGGAGGTGTCAACAATCATCACACGCTTCTTGTAATCATTCACTAACATCCGGGCAATTTCCCTGCAGATATGCATTAAAATACACATTAAGTTGAAGTGAAAGAATAAAGCTGCTAACAGCGAGAAAAAATCACTAACCGTTTACTCAAATTAAAATCAACAAATTATACACGATGCATTCCACCAGCTGCCTTTTTTTTTATACTTTGAACAATAATCAATTCCTTGGATATGGAATAACGAAGGAATCAATCACCTAATAATCGTAGTTTTTCCCACACCTGGAGGCCCAATAAGCAACAAAGAGGCCCCATCTTGAGCCAAGTCTCTCAGCAACTTAGCACTACCTGATATTTGCCCTGCCAACTCGACAAGACCAATAATTGCACCTTTCCGATTTCTGATGGCACTAATTCGATGCAATGTCCTACTGATTCCAGCTCGATTATCAACAACAAAGTCCCCAACCTGCAAGAGATGGTCCCGGTGAGTCCGAAGTTAATGTAGCTATAACTTATTGTGAGCAATGTTAAGTTATAGTACAAGACATTTCCCGAGAGAGACAGGACAAAATAAATGACACTACATCATCCGGCTAAAACTTAATTACAAAATTAAATTGTTGACTGGATTTTGAAATGTATCAAAATAAATTTCAAAATAAAGTAAAATTATTAAATTCTGTCAGCACTAAATGGTATGGACTATTTCTCAAAAATTTTCACGAATGGTCACTTGATTGATATAAAAACAGAACTTTGAAAAGTTACAAGAGGATTATTTGCCTTCGTGCAATTAATTTTAACTAAGACTTAAATATTCAGTTTTATTGTAAGTCAAAACTCAGAGAGTATCATATTATAATATATTTTACAACTACTGTACTTATCTTACAATTTGACTTCAGTCAATGTCATTTCTCCTTCATAAAGTAAAAGCGTAACATTATCTTTTTGTCAGTCAATTCATAAAACGGGTAGCGGGCATTGTTTCAGGTACCTGAGATGTTGCATGCTCAATATCCTGAACACTTATAGGATAGTCCGAGATCACAAAATCTCCAGAAGTAAATCTTGCAAGAGGCTTTCCTTCTCAAATCCAAGGCTGCTTCAATCAATTGGTGAAGCTCAGGGTGCTCACTGACCCTTCGCGGCATTTCTTTTGGAAACAGCGCCAATAGACGGTCCAATTCAACATCGAATTCATCATCGGCAGAAGAGCAAACCGATATGCTCGAAGCCAGTAAACGTCGAGGGAACCCACAAACTTTTAGAGGCAGAACTTGAGGCAAAGACGCGAAATGTAAGCATCCATTGTGAAAGTAGAAAGCTTTGGGTTTGAGCTTCTGAAACAGGGTTGATGGTAAGATTATGGAAGGATAGCGATGGCGTAACGGTAACCCAAGCATCCGTTTTGGCGGGAATAGTGGCTTTCTTCTGTAAACCAAATGAGAAATGCCCTT
>JANTPZ010139582.1:0-51813 GCA_025593235.1 Vachellia pachyceras | reverse complement strand
CCCAGGCCGCCTGACAGGCCAAAAAGGCCTATCAGGCAGCCTGGGCCTGGCCTGTTTAGAAAAACAGGCTCCCCAGGCGGCCTGGGCCTGTGCCTGGGCCTGTAAAAGGCCTGGCCTGTACAGGCTTTTACAGGCCAGGCCACAGGCCGCCTGGCCTATTTCCATCCCTACTACATGAGAGGTTACCTACCAATTCGCTCAGAATGAAACGGAATGTTTCGAACACTTATGAGTTCCCTTATGAGTGTGGCAGGGAGGAAAATATCATTCATGTCTTGAGAGATTGTGAGCTTTCTAGAAATGTGTGGTTATATTTGATTAACCCTGCATATAATACTACTTTTTTGCTAGTGATTTGCAGGACTGGATTAGCTAGAATCTAATGAATGAACCTCAACCAAGGAAGGTGTCTAGGTGGAATTGGAGCAAGTTTTTTGCGACAGCTTGCTGGATGATATGGAAGTGGAGATGCAAAAGAGTGTTTGAACATTCTCGGATCCATCCTGAGGAGCTTGTCCAAAGTTGCATTCACAGCGTCATGGAAGGAGTTGAGAATGGACGCTTCAAACACGCAATTTATCAAATACCTGATCGAGCAAACTCTAGATGGAGCCTTCCCCCTAATGGCTATATGCGGATTGATGTTGATGGTTCAGTCGACCAACATAACTATGCAGCGTGTGGAGGCCTTCTGCGTGATGAACATGGGAACTGAATGGAGGTTTTCAAGCCAACCTTGGCTTTGCATCAGTTACAGAAGCAGAGCTGCATGGTATCAAGGAAGGTTTGTTGCTTTGTCAGATCAAAGGTTTTAAGAAGGTAACACCTTTTCTAAATCTATAAATTAAGTCTCATGATAATGTTAATGAAACATCAATTATAAGTCAGGGTATAACTAATTTTTGCAAAATACATTAGACTTTATTTTTAAAAAAAAATTGTTTACTGAATCACAATATGTATAATTCATAGCATAGACTTCCGTTTTAAATCTATCAATTGTTAAATCTATCAATTATTATATAATTTAAGTAAGTGATAGATGTAGGAGAACTAATTAAAGGGACATTTTAGTCTTAGGTCCCAAATAGGCAAGTTATTTAAGGAATGGTCCCATGGATGAAAATATTTAATTAGAGATGTTGTCAATACAAAGACTTCATGTTGTCAGTTGGGACATCTCATTAAATATTTTCATCAATGGGACCATTCCTTAAATAAATTGCCTATTTTGGACCTAAGACTAAATTTCCCCTAATTAAAATATTTACTTTAATTTTGAATGAGTACTAAAACTTTAAGAATCCAAAGTGAACTTAAAAAATGCAATGCTTAAAGAAACGTTTGATGACAACATTACTACCCAAAGAAATAAACAATAAATTTAATGGATAAATACATGTATAATTTAGGGTAAAAGATAAAAAAATACTCTTTATATTTTGTGAAAAAAAATATAGCACCATAAATAATTTTTTGATGCAAAAATGCATACAATAATTTAAAAATAGGTATAAATGATATAGATGTTAACTTTGACTAACGTCGTTAAGTCATTTTTTTAAATTTATCCAAGCCACATCTTGTTTTAGGGTTAGGTTATCATCAGAAAATGAAAATTTTTCGTTGTATCAGAATTTTGTGTAAACAACCTCTATAACTCAATTTTTATTACTATTCTATAAATCAATATTATTTTTCAAAATTCATTCTTCAGAGCAAATGTCACATCTTGTTCTATAGCTAGTTTAGTGTTAGAATAATGAAAATTGTTGACTATATCAAAGTTGCATGGAAACAAACTCTGTTACTCAATTTTTTATGAATATTACATAAATCAATATTATTTTTCAAAAAAATCATCCATTTGTTATTAGAAAGACCATAGATTTGTTTTAGGACTATCTTAGAGTTAGAATAATGAAATTTTTTGCTGTATCAGAATTCTTTGAAAACAACTTCTGTGACTCAATTTTTCATTAAATTTCAAAAATCAAAATTATTTTTTTTAAAATATATTCACTTGGAGCTAGAAAGGCTATATCTTATTTAAAGGCTAGTTGAAGGTCAGAAAATGAAAATTTTCACTGCATCAAAATTTTTGTAAAAACCTCTAGGTTTCAACTTTTTTGAGCATTCTAAAAGTCAAGATTTTTTTAAACTTATCTATTTAAAGCTAGAAAAAGCCATACCTAGATTAAAGGCTAAGTATTTTGAATTCATGGCTTAACAACGTTAGTCAAATTAACGTATATAACATTTTAGGGATTTTTTAAAATTATTATATACATTTTTACATTCAAAAATTGTTTATTGTGTCAGATGCACTTTCTGCACAAACAATATTGTTGAACATCCACCCTAAAATTTATAACAGAGTAGACTGCATACATCAACTACGATTCATGCATGTCTTGCGCCAAACATAATTTAAGTTTAAATTCTACTCAGTTTGTTGTTATTTATATTGTTCCATTTAAACAGATACAATATATTTGTTTGAAAACATGAGAAGTATTTTTACGTAAATCGAGGTAAACATATAAAAAGAATATCTCATTTTATAAAAAATACTGTTCAACAGACTTTTAAAGTTGATATAAATGTTGTGAAACAGGGTTAAATAAGTTTGAAATTGATGTTACACCGGTTTTCATATATATTATATTTAAAGAATATCGCAACGACAGCCAACAAAATAATAGAACTCTAAAGAGGCAATTAAGAAGTCATCGTGATTAGAAACATGTGAAGCCGAAGAAAGACCCTAAAGAATGAATCATCCATAGCTGTATGCTTAGCTGGCCAAACTTCGTACGTATTCAGTTTTAAATCCCCCAAAATGGTTACGTGGGTTTAAAAGAAATAAAAACAGAATTTAAAAAAAAATGCACAAACCAACCAAGTCATAAGGTGATAACTCATAATTGCTTTTGCTCGTTAACAACCCGTTTAAAAAGGTTTTTAAGAAGTGCTTTTATAGTTTATAAGGTAAATATATGTGAGAGATCATTTCAATTTACAAAAAAACACTATTAAACTTACGTTTGGGAGTCCAAACGTTCATCCAAACACACAAAATAAAATTGCATTATATATCTTAATATAACGGGATTTTGTGAGTGGTAGCCTTCGCTCCAAGACAATTAGACTATAGTTTATGTTTGGGATTCCGTTGGGAACCTAAACCTCTGTGTTTAAAAAATTCATTGGGAGAAATGAGTTACGGCTTTCGAAATGATTTTATAGATTTAAAATGGTTTCACATATTTCGAGAGCATTGGCGAAATGAGTTCTCAAACAAACACAAACTTATGGTTATAGTTGAAGGCGAAGACAGGCTTCAAGGCGACGAACAGGCTTGAAGAAATCGACCATCGTGGACCTGATCGAAGGCGACGGACGGAGATCCAGCGGCTTGTGCCCAGGCGAAGAATCGCCCGTGGCCAGTGGTGATGAGGACGGAGTCGAAGTCGAAGGCTAAGGTGGAGCCAGTGTCTTGAAGAAGGGCAACATCACCCACGCGACGCTTCACTGCCATCGCTTACCCCACGCGAAGTCGAAGGCCGTTGCTCACCCACGCGACGACTCACCATGCGAAGTCTAGATTTGAGTTCTGTAAGGGAGGGTTTGAGTTTTGAGAGAGAACGGCTCTGATTTCTCTGAGGTAAAAAAGAAAGGCTGGATGAGAGCCATGAGACGGTGGGTAGAGGTGACGAAAGAAAAAAAAAATATGCTAATGTGGTGCGTACAGGAATCGAACCTTGAAGGCAGTAATTGGGACATGCACCTTTGCCAAACAAGCCAAATGAACTTGGAAAACTAAAAATTTATATAAAAAAAGAGACATGAAATATATAAAAATAAATAAGCGGGCACAAACATCTCAAGGCTATGCTAGTGCCATGTTCTGTTTAATCAAATGGCCTGCCCGTTTAGGGCTGCTTTTCGGGCAGGCCCAAATGGATCAATTGCACATCGGGCCCAAGCAGGTCTACCGGATTCTGGGTTGTTTGCTCAACCCTACATCCAGCAATAGTGACCAGTCCCTTGTGTATAAGGCTTTAGTAGTGCGTGTTTAAATTAGCATTTTTTTAGTGTGTGCATAATTTTCTTAAATTATGGATACTCAATAATTATATATATATATTATTTTATATAACATTAACTTACAAAGTTTAATATAATATTTCAAATAAAATTAAAAAACTGGAATTTTAATAGTTTCACGATAATCATAAAGTTAATTTAATGTATGATATATATATATATATATATATGCGCGCCCGTGTGCAATGATCCTATAAAATTAATCATTATTCATAAGAAGTTTAAAATGCTAGGTAAGAGCAGGTGCATTAGATTAGCAAAACAAAGAACTTGCTTAATAAAGGAAGTTAGGTCTAACAGAAAATGTTAGTAACCTTTGAGTGTGATGAACTAAAATTCATAAATTTATTGAAATGTTTGGGACGTGATAGAGAAACGCTTTTATAATCTACGAAGTAAATGTGTGAATGAAATTATCTCGTTTTACGGAAAAATAGTGTTGAACGCACATTTGACTTTTTCAAACGTGATTCCAAACAGGGTCAATGTCTCAAAATAACTTGCCTCCAATAGCAAAATACTACACTTAATAAAAAAACTTGCTTCTTTAATTCAATGTTTTAATAATATATGAGGCCCTATACATGGATAGTTGCTTTTAGCTGCTCATAAGAGGACCCGAGAAAATGTTTCCTCTTCAAGAGGAGCGTTAAAACGATTTTCACTCTTCAAATTTATTTTCATTTTGATTTGTGTTCCCCATATTTAAAATTAATAATGTTGATCCTTTTAAGTTTCACTTTATTCAAAATACCGGTACTTTGAATCTAACAAAAACATGAACTATGTTATCTTTAAGAGATAAAAAAAAACAAACTTAAGTAATCAAAGATTATATTAACTATTTATAAAATTTTATAGTAACATAGGATTTACAGGCTCAACTGAAGAGGACTCAATGAGATTCATCCTTGATTACATGTAGGGAAATGCCTAGGCATTTGTTCCTTAATTAGAGGCTAGCTTCTGCAAGGGACATGTCCATTTATGAGGCTTTTATTTCCAAATATTATTATTATTTTGTTGTTGCAAAAGAGAGCACAAAGGCTTAGAATAAAGAGATTACACTATCATGGGATGAAATCCTAAAATCATTAGATTACAACACCTAGAGATGAGGCGGACATGAATTATAAACTATGGTGCTAGAGATAACCTCCCTTACAATAGCATCTGCAGAACAATTTTACTCCCTTAGCACATGATGGATAAATACCGTCCACTCCATATCCATGAGTGTCTTGATTTCAACGAACAACATACCAGTATTAGAAGGCCTACAATATGTGTTGAGCCTATCAACCAATAGCTTCACATCATCACATCATATTCAATAGTAACCTTTTTAAAACCATATTCATACGAAGACCTCTATGTATTGTCCATTCTTCAGCTGTCCGAGTATTATTGTTATGCACAAGAGACCTTTGGCATGTGAAACAAAATCTGGCCCTTTACGCAAAGATATGGGAGGGAACTATTTCATGGGCCATACATGTCCCTCTCTTTATTTCGTGTCTGCATCAATATTTTCTCAAACACTATGATTGTTTGGATCCCTTTTTGTTTCCACGCCCATCTTGGTTCCCCAATCATGCCAATTCTTTGCTATGGGAGAGAAACTTCTCTTCCTTCCTTCCTTGAAATTGAGCTTGATTCAATTTTTCCTTAATTATTGGTTGGGATGTAGCAACGTCACTCAATTCTGTAAGAAGAAGAACGTAAATTTGAATTCCAAAAAATGCATTTATGGAAAAGGTTAGTAGTTTCTTTTCAATAGTATCATCTTGATCTGGTTATCGCTTTGCACTAGATTAGTCAATATGATGCAATATGTCACCTTTTACAGGGCAATTCTGGGTTTTCCACAACAGTTTCCTATTGGACTTCAACATGTTAGATTGGGCTCCAAAAACACATTGCAATTCCTGTTAATTTTGATGAGTCGACAATTTCCGTTAAAGAGATTAACATCATTAAATTTGAGGGATTGAAAGTGCATTTTTTAAATTTAAATGACTAAAGTAAAACTTGACATAAATATAAAAGACTAAAAGTATATTTTGACTACAGGAAAATCTACATTTTTCACTGTATTAAGCTGTTTGATTATCTCTCAGGGAAGCCATTTTCATTTATGCATGGAGGAAGCTATTTTCATTTATGTGCAAAAAGATTACTTCTCATTAAAAATAGAAAGAAACCAATTTTTTAGCGTCCAATGAAAAATGTAAAAGACACGCTTATTCTTAAAATTCAAAGAAAACTTGTCCAGTTCTATCGCGTTCTATTCCAGCTCCGCCATTAACGTGGTTGAAGGCGTGAATTTTTACATCGAGACCTGAGACATTTCTAGTCGCGACTTACAGAAAGAATATTCCATGTCACGATCTAAACTTTTCATGTCACGACCTAGCGTAGTCCAAGTCATGATTTCCAGAAAGAACATTTCAAGTCGCGACCTGGGAATAAAAACTAGAGTAACTACGAGTGACCAATCGTACGCACATAGTCAAATATATAAAAGTATGCATGGTAATATTGTCATGTGATATAATTTTCTACATGTTTTATCACCATTTTAATCTAATTAAATAAAATTTTTAATCAAATCATCTTTCATTCTGGTGCAAACCATATATACTATATTAAAATTTTTTCTTTTTTTTCTTTCCATTCATATTAATTCTTGAAAGATTTATTGTAAGGTCCCAAAGAAGGAAGTTATTTATGAAAAGGTCTTACGAGGTTGTCAATGACAAGTCGATGAATACCATTGATTAGTGAAGCAGCTGCCATTGACAACTCTTGGAAACTTTCATAAGCAACTTCCTTCTTTGAAACCTTACAATAAATCTCCCTTAATTCTTTGGCTCAAATGTGCTATAACAAATTTGGGTTGTGTTTGGGAACTCCGTTGGAATAAATGAGTTTACAGATTCCGAGATATTTTATGGATTTTAAGATATTTTACGGATTTCAATATGATTTTTACAGATTTTAAAATGGTTTTATCTCAACTAACGTGTATAGTGCGGAAACGGTATTACCATTCAAGCACTTGTTATGCACGCCCCACGGCCGAGAGGACGAGATCATCCCGCTTCCCCGTGCGCTAAGGGGTATTTTAGGCATTCCGCTGACAAAATCTTAATTTCATTATCGCTTTTCAAGCCATTGTTTTTGCCCAAAAAACTCTACGGAGAGTACGTGATACCGCGGAACGAACATTTCCGGGGGAAAAAGAACCCTAGATAACCAGTTTTTTTAGATCTCTTCCGATACGATAAACGAAGAGAATAATCGCCCTAATTCTCAATCTTTTGTTGTTTTCGTTTTCTTCTCTCCTGTTTTCGACCAATCATTGTGGCTGTTCATTTAATTCTGTTTATGTTTCGGTAGCTACTCTGTTTTAGATTTTCTGTTTGGCTGTTTTCAGGCAACGAAATGAGTTAGGGGTGGAGTAGAGCATTTGTTTTGGGGAGTCTAATCTCAGCGTGTATCTGCGTCGGTTTCTTTTTTACGTCTCTGTTTCATCTCCTCTTATGATGGGTTTTGTGTTGTGAAATTAGGGTTTCTCATATATCTTCTCTTTCCCCCTATACGCAAAGTGTGGCCTTTGCTTGCAACAAAACTGTCATTGTAAGTATTTCCACAATACTCTCAGGATCCTGGTTTCTAATTTTTTTATCCTCCGTTAGGTAAAATGATGTGTATTGTTACGTTTAAAGTTCCAGAATAATTTGGTTCGCGCGATACAGTAATCTCGTCCGTGCATTTCTTGATATTGCACAGTGGGCTGCGGAAGTTTCGTCTGCGTGATAATTGTTTAATGACCCCCCCCAAAAAAACCACCCCTTTTCCTACTCTGGACCTTCCCCACTCTGAGTTTCTCTAGTTAATATTTTGGCGACATTTTGAATTGTAAATGTAAAACATTCTGTCTTTAGTTGGATTGTTGCTTTATAATGTAGTGGGTTGCCCATAGTGATGTTAGGTTCAGCGTTGCAGTCAATTTCAAATAGGATGATTTGAACCATTGAATTTCTGGCGTGGCTCTGTCATAATGTGTATGAGAATTTAATTTCTCTGTTTTTTTGTTGCATGCTCATGGTAATATTTTTCTGGCCATTTCAATCTTATATAGGGAATTACATATTTGTTTAGCTTAACTTCTTATAGCGCTTGAATATTCTCTTGCTTATTTTAATGTATGCCATTTTCTCTACCACCCCCCCTCTAAATTGAATCGTTTTGTTTCACGTGGTTGATTGTGCATGAAATTTAGGGAATTACGCATGCTCATGGTAATATTTTTCTGGCCATTTCAATCTTATATTTAAGGAATTACATATTTGTTTAGCTTAACTTCGTAGCGCTTCAATATTCTCTTGCTTATTTTAATGAATGCCATTATCTGCTCTTTTTTCTTATTAAAAAAAATTGAATCGTTGTGTTTCATATGGTTGATTGTGCATGAAATTTTATTGCTGACTACAGGTTTGTGAAGGTGAGTTGTATTTGGATACAATGTCCTCAAGATATCCAATTCTTGACAATCGACCCATTGATCAGTGGAAGGTTACAGAGCTGAAAGAAGAGCTGAAGAGAAGGAAACTTCCTGTAAAAGGTTTAAAAGATGATTTGATCAGGCGTTTGGATGAGGACCTTCACAGGGAGGCCGTTGAGGCTTCTAAAAAGAATGATGCTGATGGAGCTGATCTTGATCCTGAACCAGTAAGTGGGGCAGAAGAGTCACAGACTGGGACTGTAGTTGCAGAAGTAGTTAATACAATTGAAACAGTAAATTACAAGGCAGTTGCTACTGCTGTAAGGGGAAATATTCTTATAACTGAGCCAATTGAAACGGAGAACAATGAAAAGATTACTGAGGTTGTGGGTATTGATTGCAACAAGAATGAAAAACTGGATGGTGTTTCTGCCCCAATTGATGCCAATGTTAGCGTGTCAGTCATGGATCAAGAAGAAGTTGCTCCTAAGGGCTTGCCTTATGGTGGAGAATCTAAGAGTGGGGGTGAGGAGCAAGTTATTCCTAGTTCCACTGTGGGGCCTAGTATCACTGTCAGTGGGAGTGTCTTAACAGAAGTGGTAGCTAGTGGTGAGGATTCTTACAGAACAGAAACACATAAGGAGAATGGGGATTCAGCAACCAAGCTGGAGAATGAGGAGTCAGATGCTCGGCTAGAGTTTGAAGATCAGAAGTCCCAGCTGGAGGGTGGCATAGAACCTCAAAGCATGGATCTTATGGTGCACTCCTCTGCTCCAAAAAATCAGGTATCTGAGGTCAACCCTAGTTTAGGGTCACAAGTAAAATCTGATTCTATTTCTAGTGATTCTGTGTCAATTAATGAAAAGAATGAACTAAAGGATAATATAATTGCTGATAATGTTAAATTAGAACAAGATAATGTTAGGCCAGAGGTTTTGGAATCATCATCCAACAAGTTTGTCCCTGTTTATGATGAAACACATCCTATGGATGTTGGAGACCCACCCAAGGAAAAGACCCCTCTTGAAGAGAAGAGCAATAATAGTACAAGTTCAGACTTAGACAAGACCAATGGCATTGAAGATGTTGGGTATGAAAAGTTAAACTTAGACAGAAGTTCTGGCGAAGATTCCATGGAGGAGGATTTACCGGAGAGTAAGCAATTTGATTCTAAGTTACATGATGTGGAGCTTAGAAACAAGAGGGAGAATAGTGAAGTGCCTATTGTGAATGAGGAAAGTGATAGTAAAGATGTAGGAGATGTTGCATCTGCAGGAGAAGGTTTCACCCACCAAGACAGTGATGTGCATCCTGCTGTCTCTGTTGAAAAAAGAAAATTTACTGGTAAGCTTTTGTATCTTTAGCTTTATTCTTAAATTTATTATCCACACTGAACTTCTTACCATTGTTCTCGTGCTCTTCTTGCTTTATATTTTAATTTTGTATTATGTTTAAGAGTAATCACCTGATCCCATCTGGAGTTAATCCTTGGACTCAACTCGTATTTCACACTGTAACTGATTCGTTTTTCTGCTTGGGGGCATCCAAATTCATTTATGATTTCATAACGCTAATTCATTTCCTTTCCCATCTCTCGAACTCAATTAAACTATTGTGCTTGTTTTGTATATCGAAATTCTTCTACTGTATGTGGAATATGTTTTGCCACCTGAGATTCTGCCTTTATTGGTATTTGAATTATGACTGGGAAACTTATTTATTTATTTTGTTATTTCATATTAGTACAACAGTTTAGTATTATTTTGAAGTTGTGTCACAGATCAGCCATTACCTGGGAATAATGAGCCTGCCAAAAGGCTACGCCGGTGGAACACTGAAGTTACTAAAGGTCCAGCTCCACAAAGCACTGGTCTCCCTTCTGCTACTACCCCCAAGGATGAACCAATTGCTTTGAAGCACAACCTTTCTTTGGCAAATTCTTCAGCAGTTGATGAATCACCCAAAGAGCGCATTGGTTAGTGGTAACATTTATTGGTCGGATATGAAATTTGCGATTGACTTATTCCGTTTAATGCTTGCACAAATTGTCTTATCTGTTGTTAAATTAATAAATTTTATTTTTCAGCTGGATCCATATTTTGATCCTGGATGCATTTGGAAGCACATTATTTGACACCTGAGATGCTTGTTGACCACATTTCCTGAATATTCTTACTCAAAGTTGAATAAGCACTTATTATCTTATTTTCTTTATTTTTGGTGAAAAAGACCCTTTAATAGATTACCATAATCACTTGTTATCTTATTAGTCATACCTTCATCTGTTTACTTGATTCTGTTGTGTATGCTGCTAATGTGTGTGATGCCTATGTGTAATATGCTTATTTATTCTAAGCAGTTTAGCTTTGATGTTTGGCAGTTCCACCGCCTCAGAGGTCCCCAACTAATTCCCTAAGAATTGATCGGTTCCTTCGTCCTTTTACTCTGAAAGCTGTGCACGAGCTTCTTGGTAAGACCGGGAAAGTTGTCAGTTTTTGGATGGATCAGATCAAGACCCATTGCTATGTCACCGTATGACTTTGTTCTCTCTCACACTCTCATCCCTCCATGTTTCTTCTGCCACTATATGGTTACTTCATGATACAGTTGCTTAATTTGCGGCAGTTTCTTTTTGATGCAGTATTCATCAGTGGACGAAGCTGTTGAGACTCGAAATGCTGTTTATAACCTTCAATGGCCGCCTAATGGTGGGCGCCTCTTGCTTGCTGAATTTGTTGAACCTGAAGAAGTGAAAATGAAGGTTGAGGTCCCTCCTGTTCAGGCTGCCTCTGTCAGTAGTGCTCCTTTAGTTACTCCTGCCCCACCTACCTCACTGCCAGAGCCTTCCCCTCGTCGGCAACAGGAGCAACGGCCGGTACTAGCTACTCTCCCTCCTCCACCACCTTTGTCAAAACCGCCGCCAGCAGTTAGAGAGCGGCTTCCATCCCCTCCACCCCTTCTAGAAAAGGTTGACCCGCCAATTGTCACTCTGGATGATCTCTTTCGCAAGACCAGAGTAACTCCTCGCATATACTATTTACCTTTATCTGAAGAGCTAGTTGCTGCAAAACTTGAAGCGCAGGGTAAAATTACTAAGCAGTAGGAAGAATTCTCCCCTGGCTGATATTGATGATTGCAAGGAAGTATATCTGGGTGCTTATTGGCAGCTCTGCAGGTGTATTCTGGGAGGGGATTGGGATTTGCCGATGCGAATGTGTATTTGGCTTTTGATGGATTTGGAGTTTTTCCTTTTGATCCATTTGTTGAGCTTATATACATCTGGTGTTAGAAGCACCAAAAACCAAGATCTTGTTGATCCCGTAGTTTTTTCATTTGGTTTGAACATCTGCATGAATGTTTAGTATTTTTAAATGAACTGAAATTTAGCCAGTTGTGGTCTAGCTCCATTTAAGAAGCATCTTATTTTATGAAGAGATCCTAAACTAAGTTTTTCCCCTCTAACCATGTGCATCTTTTTATATGATGTAATTTTATTCAAAATATTGATGGGTATTAAATGTGTGCGCTTGTACTGATGGGAATTCAAACTTTATTATGTTATAATGGATTAATTTTCTTTTAGGTTCAACTCGTTAGTAATTATATATCGTTTAAGAATCCATTGGGAAAAAAGAGTTTATGAATTCTGACATAATTTTATGGATTTTGAGATTTTTTATAAATTTTAAAATATTTTTTTACAGATTTTGAAATTCTTTTTATTTTGATTTGTGTGTCAGTTAGGAAAATGAGATTCTTAAATATGCATTAAGTTGAATAAAAGGGTTTTTTTTTTATACTAAAGAGGCACAAGTGCCGAAAACAGAGAACACAAAATTTGTGGGGATTATATCCCAAAGACTCTCTAGACACTAGAGTCCTGAAGTGCTCCGGACAACAGTTGAATAAAAGGGTTGCTGAGAATGGAAATTTCTCAAGGAGCATTTAGGCCAAATTCGAACCTGACCAACGGTCAAGCCCAGTGTGCATTCAGATGTATCAAGAATGCATGGGCTTTAATTCTTAATAGTAATTTTTTTTGCCAATTCCCAATAGTTAATTATATAATGTAAAGCCCAGTGTGCATTCAGATGTATCAAAAAACAAAGATATATCAAGAATGCATGGGCTTTAATTCTTAATAGTAATTTTTTTTTTTACCATTTCCCAACAGTTAACTATATGCAAGTCGACTGAAGGCTTCTCTCAACCAATATGAGAAATAACGTTCTCTCTGTAGTTCTTAAGAAACCGTCGCTTTTTCCACCCTCCATTGAGGAGGAAGATTTGCTATTTCGTAGCT
Source organism: Vachellia pachyceras (assembly GCA_025593235.1). Lineage (NCBI taxonomy): Eukaryota > Viridiplantae > Streptophyta > Magnoliopsida > Fabales > Fabaceae > Vachellia > Vachellia pachyceras. The sequence continues at coordinate 38,890 of JANTPZ010139582.1, read as the reverse complement.
CTAAAAAGGTGAGGAACGAATCCTCTCAAGCTGGTTCTGAAGTTTGTAAAGATCAATGGCCAAAGCTGTGTAGCAAAAAGAGTGCTTACCACGAAGGGGGTCCCTCATTTCTTGATAAGCTTAAAGGAGTCAATGAGGATGAAGCTATGAATGATAATGAGGACGAAAACATGCTCTCTGATGACTCTTTTTCTGACTCGTCCAAGGGTGAAAGGGAAGAGGAACCTATGTGCGTTACAGTGGAAGATCCTAACAGAAACTTTCCCTCTTTTTCCTTTTCTGAAAACATGAAGAAGAAGCTTTATAAACCTTGGAAGTTAGCTGTTATAGTCAAGCTGTTGGGCAGACAAATAGGGTATAAAACTTTAGCTCAAAGAGTGCAAGCCATGTGGGCTAGGAAAGGTATTCTCAATGTTATCAATATTGGTCATGGCTACTTTATTGTTAAGCTTTCAAACAGGGAGGATTTTCTTAATGCTCTGGCGGGGGGGGGGGGGCCTGGATGATTTTTGATCACTACCTTACTGTTCAGCCTTGGGAACCTGGGTTTAAAGCTCACAAAGCCACAATCAACAAGGTGGCAGTCTGGGTAAGGTTGCCTAAGATCCCAATGGAATATTTCAACGAAGAGGCCCTAACCTATATTGGTAACAGGATAGGCAAAACGATAAAGGTGGACTTGAATACTTCTTGTCAGTTGAGGGGCCATTTCGTCAGGATTTGCGTCTTGGTGGAGTTAGGTGTGCAACTCATGTCTGGGTTTACTCTGGAAGGGGAGGAATACTTTTTAGAATATGAAGGATTGCATTTTCTTTGTACTAGGTGTGGGGTCTATGGGCATAGACAAGAGGGATGTCCAGTGCAAATTTCTTCTTCGGGCAACAATGAGGAGCAAAAGGGAGAAAATAACCAGAATCATAGTCCACAGATGTACCAGGAAGTAGTGAAAGAAAAGGAGCAATGGAGAATTGTGGAGAAAAGGCGTTACCGGAAAAGTAAGGAAAAGTCCGGCGAGAAGTCAGGCGAGCAGAAGACGTTGGGGAAGACGGGGACGAGGTTCAAGGTTCTAGAGGTTGAAGGCCTACCCTCTGAGGATGTAAATCAGGCCGTACCGGAGGGTGATGATGCCCAGACGTCTGTGTTGATGAAAGGAGTTGAGTTGGTGCCTTCTTTTCCTAGGAGGAACCGTGTTGATCGAATGGGAAAAGTAGGTAATAGAGAAGATATATCTCGAGCGGCACAAGGAACAGATGAGGCAGAAAAGGTAAGGCATTCTGACAGAGGGCAGCATAGAGGTACTGTGAAAAGAGTTGAGAAAAGATTGAGAAAGGATAAAAAAAGGGGGAAGGTGGACGAAGGACCGCTGCTGATGCTAACTATGGGAGAGTGTGTGGGGCCCAGCGGAGTGATGGAGAAAGGGTACAAGGCGGACTATGGTAAGGGGACGCATGGTGACTTTATGGGGGATGATCAGCAAGTTTTGGGCCCTGATATTGGCGGCCCACATGACCCTGGAGCTGGGGAACGCCTCTCGGACGAGCAAGCCAGAATTTCGGGCCCTTTTGATCCTGGTGAAAGCATGTTGCTGGATCATGAGAACAAGCAGCTTGGGCTAGATGATGGGCTCGACTGTTTGGAGAATGATGGTCATTCTACTTTTGTTGGTTCACGTGTGCCGGATTCACAGGTTCCTTAGTTTGGTGGCTGTGATGTTCTCTTGGTGTGTTTTTCTGGTTTCTTTCCTTTTATTGTCTTTATGGATAGTATTTTATATTGGAATATTAGAGGAGCTTGTGGAAAAGGTTTTTTAGAAAATTTAAAATTGGCCATGAATGTTCATAAGCCTAGTCTTTTTTTTCTTTCTGAGACTAAATGCAGTAATTTGAATAAGCTCCCTTCCTTTATTGGGCTGGGTTTTGATGAAGTTAGATGTATTCCTAGTAAAGGAAGATCCGGTGGTTTAATTGCTGCTTGGAATTCAGGTATAGTTAAGGTAAAAATCATTGAAGAAAATAGGCAATTTTTCCACTGCGAATGTTCTTTTGCTGGTTTTCAGGAATTCCTTATTACTGCTGTGTATGCTATTCCTCATTCCAATATGAGGCAGGTTTTGTGGGAAAGACTTCAAGCCTTGGCTAGTAATATTGCAGGTCCTTGGATTGTGATTGGTGATTTCAATGATATAAGTTGTTTTGATGAGCGCATTGGAGGTTCTGCACCTTCCTTGGCTCGTATGAATTTTTTTAATAATAGCATTATGGCGTGCAATCTTTCGGATCTTGGGGCGATTGGGCCTAAGTTCACCTGGAAAGGGCCGTGTCTGACTGGTTGTACTAGGCTTTATGAAAGATTGGACCGGGCCCTTGTCAATTCGAATTTTTTGGCGTCTTTGCCTGATTGCTTCCTTAAAGTGCTGCCGAGAACTAACTTTTCTGATCATAATCCCTTGGCTCTCTCTTTTGATCGGAATGGTCAAGGAAATTGTAATACTCGTCCCTTCCGTTTTGAGGCAATGTGGCTGGCTCATAGTGATTTTGAGAACTTCATTAAGGAAAATTGGAATTCTAATGGTGATCTGGGTGGAAATATGAACAACTTGAAATCCTTGCTTCCTATTTGGAATAGAGAGGTCTTCGGGTTGGTTGAATTGAGGAAGAGAAATATTCTGGCTCGGCTGAATGGCATTCAAAAGTCTTCTTCCTATCCCTACTCCTTTTTCTTGTGTAATTTGGAAAAGGAGTTGCAGCAGGAATTAGAAGAGGTGCTTAAGCTGGAGGAAATCAAATGGTTTCAAAAGTCCAGGTCGAATTGGATATCTCAAGGTGACAGGAATACTAAATACTATCATCTGAAAACAGGTTCCAGAAGAAGAAAGAATAAGATTAGGGCCTTGAGGGACGAGAGTGGTACTTGGATAGAGGAGGAGGGGTTAGTGAAGGGCTTGGTGACGGGGTTTTTTCACAAGCTTTTTCAAGATGAGGATGGAGGTCAGGTTTTGATCAATCAACCTTCCACTTTTCCTGCCATTGACCATTCTCTGCTTTTACAGTTGGGGGTGGTTCCGGGGAGTGAGGAAATCAGAAGGGCCATTTTTGATATGGGGCCGTTTAAGGCTCCGGGTCATGATGGTTTTTCCCCTGTTTTTTTTCCAAAAAAATTGGAATATTGTGGGCAATGAGGTTTGTTCCTTTGTTAAAGCCGCCTTTAAGGGTCAGGTGGACCTTTCTGAAGCTAATAAGACTTTAATTGTGCTCATTCCTAAGAAGGACAAACCTGAAAGGGTGGAGCACTTTTGTCCTATCTCCTTATGCTCTGTCCATTACAAATGTATTTCTAAGATTATAGCCAAGCGAATGAGGAAGATTATGAATGACTCGGTTTCCCCCTTCCAGACGGGGTTTATTCCTGGTCGCCATATACAGGATAACATTATCATTGGGCAGGAAATCTTACACTCTATGAATCGTTCGAAAGGAAAAAAGGGGTTCATGGCTATCAAGATTGATCTTGAAAAGGCTTATGACAGGGTTAATTGGATCTTTTTGAAGAGGATCTTGCTAGAGATAGGGTTGGAGGAAGGTTTTATTTCTCTATTAATGCATTGTATTTCCTCCACATCTTATAATGTCTTATGGAACGGTTCTTATTCTGAATTTTTTGCTCCCAAGAGGGGCTTGCAGCAGGGAGATCCTATTTCGCCTTTTCTGTTTGTTCTTTATATGGATAAGCTTTCTCATATCATCAATGATGCGGTTGAGGCTGGCCAATGGAAGCCATTTCGTATTGCCAAAGACGGTCCTCTTATTTCCCATCTTATGTTTGCAGATGATCTCTTATTTTTTGGGGAGGCAACGGAGAAGCAGGTCGAGGCGATGATGGGATGTCTTGACAAATTCTTCCTTGCTTCAGGTGTGAAGGTGAGTAAAGAGAAATCCTCTATTTTTTTCTCTAAAAAGGTTCCACCTTCAATGAGAAGGAAGATCCAAGATATCTCAGGTATGCATATTTCTACTGAAATTGGGAAATATTTGGGCTTTCCCTTGTCTAGGAAGAGAAGGTCTACCGAAAGGTTTCAATTCATTATTGATAGAGTTAGATCTAAGCTGTCGGCTTGGAAAGCCAATTGTCTTTCTGTTGCAGGTAGGGTTACCCTGGCAAAGTCTGTCCTGAGTTCTTATCCTCTTTATCCTATGCAAGCGGCTAAAGTTCCTTTATCTATTTGCAATGAGATTGAGAAGATTCAACGAAGCTTCATCTGGGATTCTGCTAACACTAGGGGATTCCACCCTGTTAGTTGGGATATTGTCACGCTTCCAAAAACGCATGGGGGTCTCGATTTCAGGAAATTGCGATCGATGAACAGAGCCTTTGGAGCTAAAATTGCGTGGAATCTGCTTAAAGGGGATTCTGGGCTGTGGGTGGACGTCTTACAGAACAAGTATATGCTTAGAAGTGATGAAAACCTCTTTAATTCTAGGCCGGGGGATTCTAGTCTATGGAGGTTCATATGTGAGCAGCAGGATCTTGTTGAAAGTGGGGTTAAATGGCAGGTCAGGAATGGGACTATGGTGAGTTTTTTCTACGATGTCTGGTTGATCCCGGGGAAGAAAATTAAAGACCTATGCATCAGGCCTTTGTCGGATCAAGAAGATATTTCTAGGGTGGCGGACTGGGTAACAAATGGCGCTTGGGATTTTCAACGGCTAGGAGGTCTGGTGAATAGGGAGGTTTTACTCAACTTATACAATTCTATCCCTCCTAGACCAGATGCGGGTGAGGATATTATGTCATGGGGGTTGACTCCTACCGGAGAATTTACGGTTAAAAGTGCTTATCTTGCTATTGAGCCGATCCCGCCAAATATGTATAATCCTGTTTATAAGCAGATTTGGAAGTGGAAAGGTGCTGAGAGAATCAGGTTCTTCCTTTGGAAGGTTCTTCATGATAGACTTCCAACTAATGGATAGAGGAGTAAGTGGTCTAGTGTATCTCCCTTATGCCCCTTTTGCCATGAGGAAGATGAGGATATTCTCCATGTTCTTAGAGATTGCTTTTATGCTAGAGGGATTTGGTTGCAGTCGGTGCAGGATTCGTGTCTTCAAAGTTTCTTTTCTTGCTCTTTATGCGATTGGATTTCCATGAATCTTAAGAGGAACTTGGGTTCTATCTCTTGTGATCAGTGGGACCTTTTTTGGGGCGTTGCTTGTTGGCAGTTATGGACTTGGAGGAACAAGGAAATCTTTGATAGCAATTTTTCGAAGCCCTTTAATCCTTTTGAGGTGATTTTGGCCTCTTGGAGGCACTATGTTCAGGTTGATGACTTTATGGGAATACAGCCTGCCGATGATGCTCCTACGCCTCTATATTGGAAGACGCCTGATAGTGGTTGGGTTAAGGTTAATGTAGATGGTGCAGTGTCGCGGTGTTCCCAAAGGGCAGGGTGTGGTGGGGTTATTAGGGACCATTTGGGTTCTTGGGTGGTGGGGTTTTCTGTCTCCTTGGGACAGTGTGAACCTTTTAATGCTGAGGAATTGGCCATTTACAGAGGTCTTCTGCTAGCCCTTGATTATGATTTCAGAAGGATCATCATAGAGTCTGACGCCAAGTTACTGGTGGACAGGCTCAATTCGGAGTATGACGCGGATAACGCAGGGCTTGTGTTCCTAGACATTAAGAAGCTAATGCAAAGGGACTGGAATGTTATCATCCGTTATGTGCCTAGGGAGTTAAACCGTTTGGCGGATGCTCTCGCGAAGGAGGCTATATCTTCCTCTTCTCTATATCGTTCGTGCCCGCATCATTTGCAGGCTCTGTATTTGAGAGACTCTTTGGGATTTGATCCCCTTCCTGTGTGATTTTTCTTCTTCTCTTTTGGGCTTTCGGGCTCTCCTTTGTACCAAAAAAAAAAAAAAAGAATGGAAGGTGAATGGGTCCCACCCCCAAATCCAAAAAGATACGATTTCCTTGTTTCCTCAATCTTCCCTCCAATTCTTTAGAACCAGACATCAGTTTCGGGAGCATGCATTCACATCCAATGAACAACACAGCATCGTCCAAAACAACGTTTGACCAATATCGTGAGAATCGCTAATTTTTATAGCAATTGTACAGATAGTTACACATCCAATACCTTTGGCCCCTTTCCATATACAACTTCTAAATACAACCCTCCCCAAATATCTACCTACATATTCTTATCTTTGGTACAAAATGAACAACGTCATGTGTACCATAATTATCATCAGTGTGTGTGTGTGTGTGTATGAAGTAATTAATGAACCATCCATGATTGTCTCTCAGAACTACACTCCTATTTTCAAAACATGTAAATTGGGTTCTTGTTTGATTTTGTCATTTCTTCTGTTATCATGTGGACACGCTGTTGGGAACACCTCTACATGTAACGCCAGGTTCTGAGCTAGGGGCAAGCAACTCATAAGGTAATACTCCAGCGCCACATCGGTTCCTCAGTGTCCTGTCACAGTTCCTCTTGTCAATCTCCTTCTCTATCTGCATGACCTTGGCTGAGAACTCGTAGAATGCCTCCACCATCTCTGCATCACCGGTCCAGGTCGATGGTAGCTGCCGCTCCCCAAGGTACTCCTCGTCTGGAGAGTGAGTGGAAAGAGTATCAACCACAGCCATAAATTTGGTAGCTTGCAATAAACTGGGCATGGCATTGAGGAAGTATTTCTGAGGGTCTGCAAGGAAACTGGCATATTCTGGGTCACTCTCGTCAGGGATTAGTCTTCTCATCAATGGAGGGCGATTGGGCACGTACCCTCCATAAGGGTACTGCCCAAAGTTAAGGGCAGCATGCTGCGCGGAAGCGTTCCAAATCAAGGTTGTGAGGATCGAGACCAGGTCGTCACTTGTGTTCAAAGGTGACCACCATGGTTCATGTTTGAGGTCAGCATGACCCACATTGATGGACTCAAAGTACCAAGCTTGAAGCTCTTTGTCTTGAGCCACGAGGTTAGGGTCAGTGTAATAATGGTTCACGTAGGTCCGAACCCAGTTCTGTATAGCAGACCAGATCATCAGTCCATCAGCCGCATAAGGGTAGTCTTCTATGAGCAGCCTCAGACCATTAGGTTGAGTTGGATCAGGAACTGCCATTCCCCTGCAGTATCAATAACCTTTTTACTCAGAGTACGCACAAGATATGATATCACAGTTTAATTGGTGTTTAATGTCCAAGAACTATAACAAAGGGCGGCCCAGTTCAGAGTTTGTTTATAGGATTTGAATTTATAACCTCAAAATCACATAGCAGCAACCTTACTATTGTTCTGAGGCTCACCATCTAATATAACATGAGAACCATAGATGTATGATTTACCTGCGGATGAGATCTGCAGGAAGGCTCTCCATGTCAAAGCGCCACAAGTTTTTGTAAGCAGCAGAACTGATTTCCATACAGTAGCGTCCAGGAGTGAAGCAAGACTCAATGATTCCATCAGCATTGATGAGACTTTGACGTGCCAAGGCATTAATCTCAAGCGTGTACCTCATGTGAGGATCCAACAGCTTGAATATAGGATGCATCGCACTTAAATGCCTGTGTGCTGCCAATATAAACGGCTCCATGCACGCATGTGTCCGTAGCCTATACAACAAAATTCACCATTAATGGTCAAGATATGTAAAAATTATCAGCACGTAAAAGAGTTCATAGGGCTTTCAGGCTTCTTTACATACCAATGATTAACAAGTTGATGCACACCGGCGTCATTGGAACAGACGTGGGCCTTAGCAAGCTGCCACATCCAGTTGGTGGTGGCATCCACTGGGGGCGTGACCACGCGCTTTGACCGTGAACTCGGTCCAGCCGGTGGGAGGCTGAGCTCTATAGCAACGGGCTTGAGAGTGCCCATGGGTGTCAGGAAGAAGATGGTGCGGGTAGCGTAGGATTTTCTACCATCAAGAGCATTGATCCCATCAAGAAACGGAAGGTATATATCATGGTAGTCAATAATGAACAGCTTATCTTCATCTATGGCCTGCAATAATTTTCAAAATTCACCGTCCAATTTAATAAACCATCAACTTATTGATGAAAGAATTTACGGTATATGATATTCAGATGAGTTCTATCAAATTGACTTAAACTGTTTTGATAGAAAGATACCTGTTGAACGGTCATGCCATTGAGTTGATCCAGAATGTGTTCCTCTCTGAGGGCAGACTCTTGAGGGCCATAAAGTTGAGGGTCAAGGTTGCTGACAGGTGGGAAAACTTTAAGCTTCTCAATGTTGACAGGGTTGATTCCTGCTATTGCTTGACGGGCAAATTCGTCATCTCGCAGCCACGCAAACTTGTCCTCTGCACGTTGAGCATAAGCAAAGGGAAAAAAAGGCATTACTTTAAACCGCAAACGAAGTGGATCACTTTTGGCTCCATTCTTTTCACTCAACATTCACATGCGAAACATTAATTTTTTAATTCCTTTGATGGATGCGAAACAATAAAAGCTAACTATTTGTATATTGGCTGCGCTTGATAATAATATGCCCTCGTGACGCATCAGTCATCTTTTTCCAGGCCACATCACAAATGCCTTAAAGTTGCAATATTTTATTGACCCCACTAACAAAAGGGCACGTTAACCAGAACAAAAAGTGTTGCCATTATACAACGAAGCTTCACTAGATTTGAACATCTACATCTGTGTGAATATTTAGATAAACAAAACATCTTCAACAGTGGGGGTAGAATAACAGAGAGGGATATCAACAGGCGTTGGTACCAAAGGAAAGGTTTTTGACCATTTAAGTACTAAGTCTCGAGTTTAAGTTAGAATTCATATGAATGTAGAAAACATCTTTAGAAGAAACACACTCAATTAATAATGGTAATGCTCGAATCTAACCAAATCAGATAGCCGTGTTAAAAAAATGAGAGAGAGGAATATAGATACTCACTTGAAATAATCTTGGGAGTGTCATATTTAAGAAGGCCCTGACTAGATTCATGAATCTTGCGGACCAAAGGGACTTTCTTGAGAACTTCGTCTTGCAAACCCAGTTTGATGAGGAGACCTTCACTGTACAATCCATCAACGTCTGAGAAATCATTGAAGTCATTGTTATTGGCAGAGAGGCTGGCCTTGAGCCCAGGGATCAAGTTGTGAAGCACAGCCTTCAACCTCTTGATCGTGAATGTGTTCTGCTTTGACTCCTCAAATCTCTCATCTCTTGGAACATACATTGGCAGTGGCTTCTCCACACGGCTCTCTGAATTCATATCTGCACCAACAAACATCCCATATGAGACGTCACAAATCAACTCAAGTTCACTCACACTTGGACATCCTAACAGATATAAAGGATTGTGGCACGTACTTGTGTCAGTGGGGAGGCGGCCGGTACGACATCGTCTCGGGTAAGGATATTTTTCTGAGCCTCCAATAATTGGTCTAGCGAGGTCTGTGCCTTTATCTGGGTTGCCCAGATCATTGTAGGTGGCAAAGTCATATATTCTGTCTGATAATTTCCTTACACCTGAGCCGTCACCTCTCAGATTCCTCAGCTCCTTCTCTCTTAGCACTCTTAGCCCAGCTGGTGTCTCATGGGGTAGATATGGCTGCTCAAAGTGAATCGGAACCAGAATTTATCTATTAGATACGACTTTCCCTGTAATTACTAATTAATAACGATTACATTATCAGCTCTGAAGAATCACATGCTATTGTTGCGGATTTATTCCAACAAATAGAACAAATCTGTCTGAAATATTGGGCTCGTTTAGAAATGCAGTAGAAAAGTACTTTTATTCAAACTGAGGCAAATATGTGAAGGAGATTATCTCGTTTTACAGAAAAATACTGTTGAACGTGTTTTTAAGGCTTCTTAACATGTTGCCAAGCAGTACCATTGAGTTAGGCAAAGTCAATTGTTTGTCGTTGATTAATATCAAGTCAATTTTTAAGGACCGCATGAATTTCCAAATCTATCTTTCATGTGGTTTTTTAATTAAAAAAATAGATGGGAATATTCTTTTACAATAATTTATTCAGGAATTTGTTAAATTTCTAAAACCACTTTTATATAAGTTCAGACAAAACTCCTCTCCAGTACCTATCGTTTACTGTAAAATCATATTAAGGTAGCTAATCCAAACACCCCAAAATGGCAACTTGCAAAATGAGTATAAATTAAGTAAATTAACATCACGCGAAAAAAAGTTTTGAAGACTTTTCCATAGAGGTGGCATGCCCAGTTGTCCGCCATTCATCCCACTGACTAAATAATTGAGAAAAAAAAGACCAGAATAAAATATTTTCCTTTCCAAGTCAGAATAGTTATTTTTTTCTTCATATTAGAATTTTCAAAAGGAAAATAAAAATTTTGTATTTGGAAATTTTGACCTTTTCAACCCGAAGAAAAGAATTGAAACAGAAAGCCAACAATTTTGCTGCATTACTTTTGAGGGGCCCCGTACAGATTCAATTCCTCAAAGTTTGAACACACAATAAAAGAAGAAGCCAGAACCCAAAAAAAAAAAAACAAATAATAAAAAAGCTGAACAAGACATCACTAAAGAGATTAATTAGATTACCTTGTTGGAAAAGAATATCCTCTTTCCAGGATGATCTTTCTTAGCTTGAACCCAGGAGTTGCAGGGGAAATGAATAGGACCAGAAGCAAATCCTTCTATGGTTATGCTTTCCATGAAGAACTCCTGCTGGTGCATGTTCGTCACTGTGATTGCTCCTGGCTCTCCAAAATCTGAGTCCACCATGAACTCCGCTGTGTAATTTACTCTCTCTGTTTTCACACTCAATTTCTTTGACCAGTCTTTTAGCACAGCTTCATTGCTCTTCTTTGGGGCTTTCGTTTCTGCACAATTATGCACAACAATCACATCAGTTTTGTGCCGAGGATGAGTTACCTAGGAAGAGAAAATATCGTTTCTGACACCCAGAAAAAATAGTTCGTGGAACAACGATTCGTTCAACCCTCAATCAGGATTCTGAAGCCCAGAATCCGATTGTGGCTGAAACTTTCTTTGCTACCGTTTTCTGACAAACACAGAAGAAGGAAATCAATCTGAATAGGGAAATCTCTATAAAGGTCGAATATTTTCTAGGAATTGTTACCGTTTCTGACACAAACGATCATTGTAAGGTAGTAACTTACAAGTGACTCTGAGGAGGAGGAGGAGGAGGAGGAGGAGGAAGAAAATAACTTACTTGGATGAATCTCAGTGCTGAAGAGTTCCAAAACAACATTCCTGCCTATTCTGTCAGTGATGGCATCCAAATGCTTTACAAGAGTCTCCTTAAAATCCTCTTTGATCTTGTTCCGAACAGTTACTACAGCTCTAACCTTGAATGTCACTGCTTTCTCAGCTGCAACAGAAGAAGTCGAAGATGAAGAAGAGGAGGAGGAGGACTTGACCAAATCCTCACTGATAGCCGCCACAGTGTTCTTGTTCACAGCTTTTCTCAAGCTCATCACTTGTCGTCTGTTCTTCTCCAGAGGAACCGCAAAAGGGCTAACTAAGAACTGCCTCTGCTTCTGCTGATAAAAACTATGGCCAAGGAGCAATTTTGATGAAGAAGCAAATGAAGATCTCTCGATCAACGAAGAACCCATGATTTCTTTTGCCAGGGCCATCTTCCTCTCTTTGCTTATTGGCTCTTCTGGGTTCTGACAACAGAGGCTAGAGATAGATTGGTAGAGAGAGAGCGCGAAGGTGGTGGCTTCAGTGGAGGGTGTGATGTCTTTCTGAGGTGGTGGGGAGTGCGTTTATATTACAGAGAAAGAGAGGGGAGGCAATGGCATGGATCTCACCGTCCACACGTTTTTCAATACAAATTTTCCGTGTGAATCTCACTCTCTCTGGGGGATCGGGCTTGCCTTCATTCATGATTTGTGTTTCGAAAACTTTTTTTTCCCATTTTGCTAAGTAGGAACATGTTTGATTATTAGGATTGTACACTTCTATATAAATGGAGATAAATATATAAAAATAAATATATCATTTTATAAAAAAATATGATTAAATGTGTGTTTGATACTTCGAATAAATATACAAAAGGATAATAAATATGTTTTCATTTGTTACGGAATAATACGGAGACTTCAAAATAAATGGGCCGCTCAGTCAAAACTCAAAACCGAGTGTCACAGTCAAAGTATGAGAACCGGTTGACGACGAAGTGGGAAAACCCCCCGGCGGCAAAGATGCGTTGCTTGCTTCTCCCTTAAAATGACACTTACGTCCTCATTTCTTATATATATAATTTTTATGCACGCATGTCATCGCACAATCAGCTTCAATTTTAACCGAGATTCAAACTTTTATGTGTTGTGAGAAAATGGGTCTGTTTAGCAATAAAGTGGAGAAGTATTTTTACACAGTCGAAACAAATATGTGGAGGAGATTATCTCATTTTACAAAAAAATAATGTTGAACGTGCTTATAAGTAGAAGCACTGCGTTGCCTAATGGTGCCAATAACTCATTCAACTAAAACCAATCCTAATTGGTTTTTTATTTCACTTCTCTTATACTTACTAAAAAATTAACTCATTAAATTTATACATGTTAAGGTGTAAATTTACCCTGAAAGTTTTTTATTAGGAATAATGTTACCCTAAAAGTTCTAAAATAAAGCAATGTGGTCATTTATCTTTAAGAATGTTAATAGTTAACGTCAATTTTTAATAATGAACATAAGTTCTTTTAGCAAAATGAGGCAACGTTGCTCCATTTTAAAATTTGTGAAGTAAATTTATACATTAACCCAATTTATAAATATAATTATATGTGTACCAAGATAGATAAGCACTTATACTCCTTCATTTGAAGACGAGGACATCTTTAGATTTTAGAAGGGTTAAACTTACTTTTAGTCATTATAGTTTATTTTGATTTAGATTTTAATCTCTGAAATTTAAAAGCGGTGTTTTTGTCCCTCAAGTATACTATATCTAATACAGTTAGTCTTATAATTTTAAAGGTATAACCTGATTTTAATACCATAAATTGTTTTGTGTCACTTACTCTATTAATTATGGTGAAATAACTTAATAACTAGATAAAATAACAAAAAAAACCATTGTTGTATGACTTGTTTAAGTAGTTTTAAGCTTCCTTCTTTTTTTATTTTGTATTTTTTATCCTTTTTTGTTTTAGTTATTGAACTTTTAAACATATGGTTTTGGTATTATAATTTCATAAGGAATTAGATGTTTAATGACGTTAATTAACATAATTAAATTTAGGGATTGAAACAAAAATTATTTCAAAGTATAGAGACTAAAACCAAAATCCATTTAAAGTATAAGGATCTAAATCAAAATTAATTAAAAATATAGACATTTGAAAACTTTAGGGACCAACATTTTTTTTGAAAGAGTGAATTTGCTAAATAAAAACTACCACTTTTAAATTTCAATGACCAAAACCTAAATTTACATAAAATATAATAACTAAAAATAGGTTTAACCCAATAAAGTAATTTGATGTCACTGAAGCTCTTGTAAAATTATGAATAATGTATTATTTATGATTACAAAATTCTTCATAGAACAGGTTAGAATAAGTAGCTACCTTATCTTTTTTTTGTCAAATGGAAGCATCTACTTTATCAAGACATAGTTGCAAGCTATAAATAAATCTGTACAATACTATTTATAAATCGCATTCAACATGTTTCATATATATCTAGAAGAACATTAGATTTCATTAATTTTGTCTTAAAAGTCAACCACTTTCCAATTTTAACTAAGTCAACACGATAATAAATGAAGAATAAAGTTATATCTTCATATGAAAATTTAATAGAGAGATTTATAAAGAAGAATGCAAATTTGTCCTCTCTCTATCTATAAATATGATAGAGGAGTATGATAGGTATAACCTTATTAAAAAATCTTGCTTTCAATGATGATTCTAAGAGTGATTTAGAGCTTGCTTATATGTGATTTTGAAAATAGCTTTCGCAGACTCTGAAGCAAAACCTAAGTTTTGGAGAATAGATTTTGGAAAATAGCTTTTACAGATTCCAAGGCAAAACCTAGGTTTTAAAAGTGATTTATGTTTAGGAAGTTATTAGCTTTTACAGATTCCGAGACAAAAAAGAGGGTAGGAAAGAGGAAGGAGAAAGAAAGAAAAAGTATGAAAGATGAAAGAAAAAGAAGGAAAAAAGTAATAAAGAATAAAGATAAAAAAGTAGAAAAAAGAGAAAAAGTAGGAAAGAGAAAACCTAGGTTTCAAACCGAGTTTTTGTAACCAAAACAGCTTTTGGGAAAAAAATTTTGCTTTGATAAAACTTCAGTTTTGAGGTAAAACCTAGATTTCAGAATGGGTTTCCAAACAAGCCCTAAGTATAAATAAAAGTTTTTAATACTCAAATGATTTTGTTTAAGCCACGCAAACCACCATTTTTTTAAAATATATATATACAAACACAATAATGAGTTGTAGCTTCTTTAGGTATATCCATTATTATATTTAATGCCGCATTGATTATCAAATGCATATATTTGTGCCATACACAGTGACTGCCAATTTTGTGTCATTAATTGTTGTCTCTACTTCTCATAGCCAAACTGCTATTGTAAAATTTCGCTCTCAGGAGCGACTCCCTTTCGGGTGTGAGGATATGTGTTGCCTAACAGATTGAGATTGGTTTTTTTTAAGCAACGCGTTTATAAAAACCAAACATCGTTCAACAGATTTTTTCGTAAAATGAGATAATCTCTTTTAAACATTTACTTTATAAATGATAAAAATATTTATCTACCGTATTATCAAACGAGCTCATTATCTTACTCACAGCTTCCACAACCTGGGGCTGTTGGGAACATGACATTTCCATTTAATGCACCGCTTTTTTCCCAAATGCATTATGCATGGAACACACTAAGTCGAGTTGATTCCCAATCTGAGGTTTGATCTAGTATAACACTAACCTAAGGTCCGGCTAGACATTTATTATGTAGCTTTTATATTAAAAGCATAAGATATTGTGCCCGTTTGAGAAAGTGATAGAGAAATACTTTTACTCAAGTCGAGGTAAATATGTAAAGAAGAATATCTCATTTTGCGGATGAGGATCATAAACGATTAAAAATGACCCCACAAAAATTTGAAGCTTATCACATTTAATGTCTCATATTTAAATACCATTGCACTCAATGATGAATCATTGATTATTTTCTCTATGACTATTTATTTTGATTTGATTCGACAATATCTTTATTATTGTATTTGATTTCTTTATCATTAGTTCTAGAGTTTGAGTAGGGTTATAAATAGTCCTCACATATATAATTGTACACAACTATTTAATTTAAAAATAATATTCTCTCTATGCCTTTCTGAATTTCTCTATGCTTCTGTTTCCACTTAATCTTTCTCTCTCTTCCTCTTCTCCATTCTCTCCCTTTCCTTTCCCACATCAAATTCTGACTAATCATAAAACTTCTTGATTGATTAACCAAACTCCCCTCGCCATTGTCTTTTGTTGATAGTAATTTTAACATTTTACAATAACCGGCCAATTTTAATTAACTTCATTCATTCATGTAAAGCTGTTATTTAACTTCTTACAATAAAAACCCAATTGAGTAATAAATATTTCGTCAAATCCTATTTCTGTGACATTTTTATAAATCATACAAATTGAGAAATGTAGTTAAAATGAGTTGAAAATTTTGATTTGTTTTAAAATTACTACAACATCCCCAAATTATCATTAACTAATACTATTAACTTATATTTGTTGAATTTTGATTTAAAGTTAAACATACGATCCGAACCAACCAATTATATATATATAAGCATAATTGGAACAAATTTATGAAGCTTTTAAAAGTTATATTACAAGGAGAATCACCTTATGTTTTGTAAAAAAGAAAATAATCTTAAAAAAGTCTAACAACAAATGAATAGCATGTGATAGAAAATTTCTTACAATTTTATGCTGCTTATATGTTATTGAGGTTTTTTATAATTACATTTTTAACCGTAATTCCCCATATTTTATCTTGCCTTGCTATTTCTAATATCACATAGGAATCCCGAAACATAAAAAGGGTTAACCAAATGAGAATTTGAAGTTTTGCCAATCTTATATTTAATATACATATCCATTAAACCACGATAACCTAAAACAATTAAACTGTTATATTGGTTGAAGAAAACAATATTTGTCATTAATTATATTTGATTCAAGAAAAGACGTAACCAATTTAGAATGAACTAAAAATCTAAACAATGGATTCAATTATAAACACTACTATCTAACCAAAATGAGAAAAATAACAGTCCCTTTTGCTCTCCGCCACTTTCGATTTCTTGAACACAAAGAACTAAGCAGAAAACGTAACAAGCAAATGGCACAGTAACATAACAACCAACCACCACTAGGAGCAGGGCTTTGTGGGGGCACATGGTGAAATCAATCATTACGAGGATTTGAAGGTTTCTGAGTGTTCGATACTGTGAGCTTTCAACTATACTAACCTCTGTTTGGTTCAAATTCTGAGTAACCCCACTTTGTGGAATATGTACAAATGGATGCTGATTTTGGAGGGTGCAACTTTAATTTGTCTTTTGTTTTTGCAGAGATTAAAGTCAACTCACTCATCTAGATCTTAGTGGACTGCTGATACTTCTTCATTCTGTAATCAAAAACCTATTTAATTAAAGCATATTTAAGGCGTGGGGATATCTTTTTTCTTCAACTTATAATTACCAAGAGTTATCAATTTCTTCATCTTAACTCATGTTTTGTCCTCTATAATTTGGCCTCTCCGTTGTTATGTGGTAATGTTTCATCAGCAGATTCCCTAGATTATGCAGAGAATTTTATAGTTTAAACAGGGTTAACATAATTTTTTATCTTTTAAGTTTGTTAATTTTAGCGTTTGTCTATCAAGTTTTAACTTGTAGATTTTAATCACTCAGAGAATAAAATGGTTCAAATTTTTATTAAATTATAAAAATCAATGTTTTAAACTTAATGAAACTTGAAGGACCACAACTTATAGTTTGAAATTTAAGTACCGATGTTAAATGAAGACAACTTAAAAGACTAAAGATTGTATCTATTAAAATAATAATTAATAACCAAACAGTTATAATGGGTTTGTTTGGCAAAGCATCAAGAAAAGTCAAACGCACGTTCAACAGTGTTTTTCTGTAAAACGAGATAATCTCCTTCACATATTTACCTCAGCTTAAGTAAAAGTACTTCTCTACCGCGTTCCCAAACTAGCACAACATCAAGAGCCGCTTGTTTGGCAGCCAAACAAAGTGCATGCTGATACAAATACACGCAGTTTCGGTTTAGTGTGAACTGTGAAGGTTCTGGATTGCTACGATGGTTTTTGAATATATATATATATATATATATAATGATGGCTCTCTTTCTTCTGCGTAAAGGACTTGAAAAGAATGAATTATTTGGATAAGATCGTAGGAATTAGACCTATTGAGCAGTCAAATGCAGCTGTTATACATGTCACGCTTACTAGCTAGCACCAATCGCCAAGATGCTGAGTTTTATACTAAGGCCAAAGGTAGGCTACTTCGTAAAAAAAAATATCAATATAAGATAGGAAAAGTAAGTGGAGAGATACTGCTTAAAAGTTTTATTGACGAGAATAATCTTAATTCGAACACCATCTTTTTGCATATAAAACCTTACAAAACACTACAAAAAATATAAAGTTATTTTTAAAAACAAATTTTTAAATATGAACTTTTCAATTATTCTTCCTGATATATACATATGTTTAGATGAAATAGTGTGACTACCAACTAGGTTGGATTTACGGAAGGGTTAAAGCTTTAAACTTTAGGTGAGAAGATATTTCGTATGTAACAATCCATGCAGATGTAGGCATTTAAGCATTAAGTTGGACGACCAAATATGTGGCCATATTAATTACAGGACAATGGACAACCAGATATTTGGCCAAATTAATTACAGGACAATGGACAACCAGATATTTGGCCATATTAATTATAAGACATTGTGTCAGAATACATTTTGTCCATCTTCTTTCAACACACATCCTAAGTAAAAAAACTCATTTTTTGTACGATAAATACATTTTTAATTCAACGTTTGTTCAAACATAATATACTCTGTCAAAATCAAACGCTAAAGTCTACAGGCTAATGGAATGTTAGGTTCAAAATGCAAGTTATTGGCAAACACGCACATTAAGTGTTTGTTTGTCAAATACTTGAAAAAGCATTATCACGCAAGCCGAAATAAATTTTTCTTATATATTTACTTTGGATTGCATAAATTTAAATCATTAAGAAAAGTTAATCCAAACACCCTCTAAGCATGTGTGAACGTTGGAAAAGAACGTTTTCATAAGTTGAGATAAATCTCCTCTCACATAAATGTAAGTGTTTGGGAACTCCGTTGAGAGAAAGGAGTTTACAGATTTTTAGATGGTTTTGCGGATTTCAAGATAGTTTTTACGAATTTTAAAATAGTTTTTACGGATTTTAATATGGGTTTGCCTCGACTTGCGTGTTTCGTTTTGGGAATGAAGTTGCCCAAACAAGCCCTATAATTCACATTGAAATGCTCACATATCATGTATTGTTGCCCTTGCCCTGTTTTAACAGAAGTTGTGTGTAGGGTGATGACCGTAATGTACATGACATTTTCTTTTCCTTATCAAAATAATATCCGTCAACATTTATACTTCAAATATCAGGGGCCCTGCTGCTAATTCACAAATCATTTTATGGCCTGATTAAGTACTGTTATTATATTGTAATATATATATATATTTGGGGAATATTTCTCCTCTTTTTTCATAAATGCTTAAATTATTTTTATGGACTTTAAAATATACATATAAAATTGGAATCCTATTACTGTACAAATGCTGTTTCCATTAATGAAATTTTGACCAATTTTGAGTGTTGTTCAAAATACAGAATACTGAAAATAATATTATTAATCATACAATACACATATTACCAAAATTGTTGATGATGAACAGAATGTTGGAGTCTTCAAGTACAAATTGGAATTGTGTTTGTCCGTACAGTAATTCTCATTTATGGGCATCATCAGATCGAACCTTCCAGAGAATTGGGTCTTCATGATTTGTTTATTGATGCGACCATAGTTTTGGCTGATGCAATAATATGAAACCATGTTCTACACAGATAAACTATTAATATGAAATAATTCAAATCCTTTTGTCAACCTCTTCCAATCAAATATTAGATGATATGGGGAATTTCGTGTATGATCCTGTTTGGCTGAGTTTATAGAGAGTCAAAACACGCTTTCAACCCTATTTTTCTGTAAAATAAGATGCTTGTTTGGAAAAGCTTATTTACTCCCCAAAAGCATGTTCAACAGTGTTTTTCGTAAAACAAGATAATATCCTCTATATATTTACCTCAACTTGCGTAAAAGTACTTCTCTGCCGCGTTCTCGGACACAAAATTTTCGTAAAAGTACTTCTCTACCTCGTTTTCCGGCCCTATATAGACTTGTATTCTTGAATTTGAAACTTTGAATATTATTGATTAATTAGTTGCTGATTGAGTTTTGGAATATGAAGGGAAGAATGTGGTAATGAGGCAAGTTGGGGAATAAGAAGAAGGAAATTCAATGGTGAATAAGTATTCATCATATATATTTTGGCCGGTGAATACTGAAGGCTTCCATTTCAAATGTTCTCAATTGGTCAAAATTTGAGAAAAGCGTGAAAACTACCCACAAAAAGAAACTTCCCAGTTGCCATAATTTTCTACTGTAGGAATTTCTGGCAAAAAAATAATATATCTAAAAATTATTTCTCTGATTTTAAATATAATGTCAACTTTAATGAATGAGTTGAACTATAAAGTGCATATTATATTCTAACAAAATAAACAAATAAAAAAATGAATCTTATATTAAAGGTAAAAAATAGTATCATCTCCCACTTATATATTATTCCTTTTTATAATATGCATTTAATACTATTATACTTAACGCATTCCACCACGTATACACCCTTTAGTTACTTTTATAAAATATGTTTTCGTAATTTTTATATTTTCAATTATACTTTATTCTTCGTGTCCTTAAGGTAGTCAGATGTAATTAAAAAGTTGATATTGATTATATTTCTAATTTTTATCAATTGTCTATCAATTATGTCTATTAGTGGTTTCCTTCACAATAATCAAGTAAAAAAGAGGGGAGGAATCAAGAAAGATGGTTATATTATTGTGTGCGTTTGGGAATCAGTTGAGAGAAATGAGTTTACAGATTTCGAGATGATTTTACAAATTTCAAGATGATTTTACGAATTTCAAGATTTTTTTACATATTTTGAGATACAATTTATTTTAACTTGCATGTATATTAGGGAAAAGTTTTTCAAACATGCACAAATTAGAAAAACATATTATATCAACTAATTTAACTAATATTTTTTATCTGATCAAATGAGTTAAATAGATTTTGTATTTTGAACCGTAAGGAGTATTTAATTAAATGTTACTGGTAATTAATATGGTTCATTCTTAGTGTCAATTGTGTCTACATCGATTTAATTCATTTAATACAATATTTTATATTATTCATCCTTAACATAAAATATGCATTGGAGTTACTATTTACTACGAAGTGGAATTTATATT
The DNA here is from genome assembly GCA_025593235.1 of Vachellia pachyceras. Taxonomy (NCBI): domain Eukaryota; kingdom Viridiplantae; phylum Streptophyta; class Magnoliopsida; order Fabales; family Fabaceae; genus Vachellia; species Vachellia pachyceras. The sequence continues at coordinate 18,257 of JANTPZ010139582.1, read as the reverse complement.
AAAAATATTTATTTACTAAAAACAAGCTTATAATTAAGTTCTCGACAATGTCGCATGATCAGAACATGCAATGTATTTAACAAGCCTATAATTATTTATGTACTAGTTTTATCATACTATGACCGTACTTATTTTAAATTTCCCACGTGAAGGGCTATTAAACTTAATTTTTCTAATGGTGATGAAATAGTACATGGCAGTGATCTTTGAAGGCGATACGAAAATAAGGTAGAAAACAAGGACACGTGGCAAAAGTTTGGCTACGTAAGAATAAAATAGTAAACTTCTTCACATATTTATATCATTCTCTCAACAGTTTTCAAAACGGTAAGTCAAATCAAGTTTTTGCAAGCAACTCACGCACCGGCCTACAAACTAACAAAACGACATCGCACTTGCAGCCCACTTTCTCCCCCTCTTCTTCATCCCCATACCAATCACATCATTTCATAATTTAATTTAATATATAGAAATTTTTTTAGAGGTTTTAAATGATAGAATTAAACACAAAATGATTTAAAAAATTCATAAAATTATCATAAAGTTCCAGGAGTAGCTGCTGAGATTCTCATAACAACTTTATTAGCATCATTAACAATATTAGCAGCTAGTTCTAAGACCTTATGGTAATTTTGTGGTTAATTCTGTTTCTTGAAACTTCTGGGTAATTTTCCCTTTATATATTAGCTTCATATATTATTAGTTTTTCTTACTGAGTTTAAAGTGCAAAAATGGGAATTATTTTTTTAAGGCTCAACAATACCTATAGACATTTAGCATCAAAATAAAAATATTAGGACCGTAGTGTATATAGTTAACATTGTTATTTTCTGTGGTGAGACTCACCATTTTTACATTTGCTGCAATGATATTAGCTTCTATTTAACGGTTATAACATTTTTCTCTCATTTTTTAATGTTTATAGATATTTTTGTTGGTTTTTAGTAATAAATAATAGGCCCTTTTGCACTTTAACCAATTAACACAAGCAATGTCATTCGAAATTTTATCAGAACCATGGCTTTTTCCATATTATATATATTACATTGATAATGATTGAAAATTTAATTAAATTTACTAAAAGATACTGGAATTGCAAACGAGATTTCTCTACCAGACGTGAAGCTGGATTGGGCATGGAATTCCAATTCCTTGCATTATCAATCAAAATCATATGGGCATCTTTTACAACTTTATAAGTGAATAATTAATTGGTGGTAAAAAGGTTGAATTATTAATTAATATTTTATCCTTGATCTAAAAAAATATTAATGTCAATATATTTTTGTTATCAATTTAAAAGGGGTCACTGTTTTAAAGAACTAAAGTATCAATAGTTATCTTACAAGAAATTCTTATGTCATTCTTTTGAAGTTTTAAGCGGGTTTGATTTATAACATAAATTAAGCAAAACATAAAAAGGATTGTTTTTTTTTTGTCAGCTTTCACCTAACATATCCATAAAACTGTACACCAATCTTCACATTTTAAAGCTTTGCTGGGGTGAATAGAACATAGGAAGGTACGCGAAGCGGCACTCCCCAGATTAATCGAACGCTTTCTGTAATGTAATGAGTTCGTTTGGGAACGCAGTAGGAGAGCTGGGAAGGAGCACTCCCGTTTTATAAGTTGCAGCCTGCAGATCGCAATACCATTAAAGCACAAAACATGCTTGAAAAGACGTGGATGCACAAATATCAAACCGAAGAGGCATAACGCGGTAATTAACTAGAATAAAGGCTCCAACATTTGGATATGAAGGGCTTCATGCATGTTTTAAACTAAAATACAACAAGGTGTTTCGTTAAGGTTTTTCAACCATGTTTGCCTCTTATGGCTTTTTGCTGTGTGCGTGAGCCTACTCCTCATCCCAATTTAATTATTAGCCCATTTAGTAATCTAAAATCACATATTATTTATATATTTGAATCCCTACAATCTCATGTAATATGACACTCTTTCATTGACATACCTACACATTTTTACAACACATAATGCTTAAGCTTCATATAAAAAGTAGGACCTTGAGCTAGAGTTTTTGTTTATGTTGGACTACTTTGAGTTCATATGAAAACAATGGATCCATTTGGAAATACAGTGGAGAAGTACTTGTACGTAAGGTGAGGTAAATATGTGAAGGAGATTATCTTGTTTTGCGAAAAAAACACCGTTAAACGTACTTTTGAAGCTTCTTAACAGGTTGCCAAACAGTACTAATATCTCTTCATACCAACAAAGAAGACTTGAAGCAACCAATGGCATGGGAGTATGTAAATAAATTTAAAAGAGTAGTAAAGTACATTGTAGAAATAAGATTAATTGCAAGGTAGAGTGTCCGTTTGGGAATGCGGTGGAGAAGTGCTTTTAAGCAAGTCGAAGTAAATATGTGGAAGAGATTATTTCGTTTTGCAGAAAAATACTGTTGAACGTGCGTTTATCTTTTGCAAATGCTCTCCAAAGAAACCTAGAGATAGGCTAAAATGCACATGGAGGAAGTGATTGAATTATGATTGGTGTGTTGAGGGGAACATGTGATGATGGGGAATCTGCTAAAAGAAAAAAAAATGGGCAAAATGGATTACATATAAATATATATATATGAGAGAGAGAAAAGGGCCATTCCCACTTTCTAATGCCCCACTTCATTAATACCCTATTCTGTCTCACTTCATGTGCTCATTTTCTCATTGGCTCTTCCTTCTCTCCCTCTTGGGGGACCTATCTCTCACTTCTAGAACTACTTGCTCAAATTACACACCTTTTAAACAAGACCTTCAATTCAATCCCAAAACAACGACAAGCTCTTATTACCAAAGAAATCTCCTCCTTCCCCTTAGTATCTTCGGCCACTTCCATGTCAAATCTTTATCAATGCCACTAATTAAAGCTCATATATACGTATACACTAAGTGTCCACATTTAGGCGTCACTTTGGTTTCCGGATATTTGATCCTACCACATGTCACGCCTTTGAATCGACACCGAGGAAGGAGCATATATGTGCGTAATAACTCCACGTATTCCTTTCTCTTCTCATTATTATTGGCATTGTTTGGTAACGGTTCTAGACTTTCTAAAAGCTCGTTCAATAATGTTTTTCCATAAAACGATATAATCTCATTCTCAAATTTATCTCGATTTACGTAAAGACACTTCTCCAACATATGTCACGCATTTAAATCGACACAGAGGAAGGAGCATATATGTGTAACAAGGCTACGTATAAGTCTACTTTCTTTCTCTTCTCATTATTATTGACCCTATTTGATAATGTTTCTGGACTCTTCAAAAGCCATTTCAACAGTTTTTTTTTCATAAAACGAGACTAATAAAATCTTCAATTCTTGTTTTTTTGCGCCCTTTTCATTATGATGTGTGTGGAACAGTGGAAGTGGGATTATGGGAGGTGAAAACTACAGCACATGAGGAGGGTAATGCAGCCATTTTGAGGCAGCAAGTGTATAAATATGTAAAACATGTATTCTCACTAAACGCACAATTCTTGACGAGTTAAAATTTTAGGAACTCAGAATGAGCCTGTTTGAGAACGTGGTAGAAAAATACTTTTATACAAGTCGAGGTAAATATGTGAAGGAGATTATTTTGTTTTACGAAAAACAATATTAAATATGCGTTTAACTTTTACAAACACTGTTGTAAACAAGTTCAATGTTTGAAACATGAGTTTAATTTTGGACAGGGACAGGAACGTACACAAAAAGGAAATAAAAAAAGTTGCAGAAACCATGGGCTGAAGGTCGCTAATCACCACCTAACAGTAGAATTGTTGACCACATGAATAAGAAAAAAATTTCAACGAAAATGGATCGATTAAACATGATGTTGTGAGTTCGGGCGGTTATATGTGTGAATGAAAAGATTTCGTCGGAGGTTGCAAGATTGACTTTGCTGGTTATGGTTACCACGCCATTAGAAGGATTAACCTTTAGCTATTGGCTGGGGAATAACGCCAGGTCTTTAAAAAAAGGCAGTGAAAATGAGGTCACAAATATGGAAAAGGATGAAGGAGGGAAAAAAAATACCATTGTAATAAGATTGGTACAGAAAATTGGATCGAATTAACCAGTTCAAACAAAAAATCAGTGAACTGATCCTTGATCTAGTCCGGTTGAGCAGGTGAATCGGGACCGGTTTAAACCGGTTAAACGATCAACCGGTTGAACCGGCGGATTAACCGATTTGTCTTTCTTTTAAAAAAACTTAAAAGCTATAAACACTGAAAAATGGAACCAAATTGAAATGGTGTTGTTTATTAATTTTTTTAAAAGAATATGGTAACAAAACAATCATTTAATTTTATGTTTTTTATTTAAACAAATTTACGCATGAGAATATAAGATAAGATTAATTTATTTTATCCAAATTGTTTTTATTATTGATATTTAATTAAACTCTAAAAATTAATAATATGTATAAAATAAAAATAAAATTCTAAGTTTTATCCATTAATTTTTTAAAATAAATTATAATATATTAAATTATATTATTTTAATATAATCGATCTAGCTATAGTTTAATTCCAATCCGATTGATACTATCTTATTTCCCTCCTATTTTTAAAACAGCGAAACAAGTAAGAGTGAGAGGAGGGACAGAATAAATCACGTGAAGGGCATGGGGTTTTGCAAAACCCATGTGGTGCCCTACCCCTTGTTGCTTTCCCTTCTAACGGCCCCTACATTATATTTTGACTTTTGTATCCATCTAATCAATAAAGTTGATTCAATCAGTATGGAATTAATCACCGAGTTTAAATTCTGCTGCTGATTTGATGATTTTTTTTCTGGGTGAGCTTTAAGCATTTTTGTAAGCTGTTTCAAAATCTGAAGGCATACTGCCATACTCTAACCCTAGTAGACTATTGAGACACAATTCATCTAAATTTTTTGTACTAAAAAATTATTAAATTTATATAATCAAACGGGGTTGGATTTAGTTCAATGCGCTAATCCATAAATCGATATTTGAATTCTCATTGAGAAATATATTTATATTTAGTACCCGATAGCAAATAGAAATTGATTGCCTACGGTAATAGAATATTTGTACTTCAAAAAAAATACTTAACCCGTATATGTGGTCCAGTATCAGGGGCGGAGCCAAGTATACTTGAGTGTAGGCAAATGCCCCCACTCAACTTTTTGGTATTTGTATAAATAATTATTAGGTTTTTATTATGCATCCATTGATTTTTAAGATTTGAATCCATTCAAATTATCTATACTAGCAAGTATGTTGTCATTTGCTTGAAAATAAAAAAAATTACATCCACTGTTAGAAGGTCCTGACTCCACCACTGTCTAATATAATATTGACAATTTGAAAGATGGTTCACCTTATTGAAGGTGATTCTCGCCTTGGATTATAACCACTTCAAAAAAAAAAGGATGCATTACGTTATTCAGGCAAAAAGAAAAGGGAAATTTAGTCATATATTCTAAATAACCAAACTATTGGTCTTATGGAGGAAAATATTTAATGAGAGGTTCCATTGACAACATGAGGTGTTGTCAACACAGCGTATGATGTTGTCAATTGGGACCTCTTATAAAATTTTTTCCTCCATGTGACAATTCCTTAAATAACTTACTTATTTAGGATGTAAGATTAAATTTCCCAAAAGAAAACACCTTGAGATGCAGCGATTAAAGTAAACAAAAATGAAGCTAGTTAATTACCAATGTATCCATTACTCGGCCCAAGAAAGAACACAAAGATATGCGACATCGAAGCAAAAGAAAATGCCCTCACTGTTGTTTTTACACATCCATTGTTATTGAAAGTCCACGATAATATTAATTAATTTTTGATACTCTTATTCTTGCTAACTTTAATTATGAAGTGAGAGAGATCATTGTTGTTTAGTAACGTAACGGTGATATATCAGCGCCACTTACCTTCTGGGCTTTACTGGTTGACATATTGGCTGCGTTTGGAAACATGTTGGGGAGCCTGTTTTGGCTCCCCAAACCCATTCTCACGTAAGCCGAGACAAAATTCCTCTCACATAAAGTACCTCGGAATCTGTGTCCGTTTTCCTAACGGGTTTCCAAATGAAGCCATTGTCCACGTAACTCAATGTATCTCCATTTCAAATGAGGTTTTTTTAGGGAAATTTGTAATCAGTTCCCAAATAAAAGAATTAATGAATAAAATGTCTCAAAAATTCATAAAATTACTATAAAATTCTAGAAGTAGCTACTGAGGTTGTCATTAACAACTTTAACATATACTTTTGAGATCTTATAACAATTTTGTGAATCTTTAAGACTTTTTGTTTATTAACTCTCTTATTTGGAACTTGATTGTAAATTTCCCTTTTTTAAAAAAATTGTATACTTTGAATAGGGTTAAGCTGCATTAGCACTTCAAGACTATTTTTTCAAAGCATTCAGTGTATTAAAGTATTTTATCTCTAAATTTAATTCTCTCTAAAAATATTTTAGGGTGCTGGGTTATGATTATAGATGCACAACAAAATAGTTAAACATGCTGAATGCATATGGAAAAAGATTTGAAGGTGAAAGTGATGGATGCACTTAATAATTTATTTCCTTGCCATGTTTATTCATGTTATTGACCCCTCATTTTTTTTAATGGTATGTTCATCGATCCGTATAACGAATTTCTAATATGAAATTTTGGGCATGCAGCATATTATATTTGGTCCATGACATATGATTAAGACGTAGTGATTATCAACTTATTATTTTATCGATGATGAGCTCTTTTTTATTATATATACCCTAAATAATATAAAGGTAGATATATAGCTATCGGTCTAATGAAATTTTCATATGAAATTTAGGTAGGGATGATAATTATATTATTTGCATTGTGAACTATATATATATATATATATATATATATATATATATGGATATTGGCTTTGATGTGATTACAAGAATATGGCCAATCGAATTATCGAAGGGACATGAGAGGATTCAGAGAGCACACATGAAGACAAATAATAGAGTTAGGGAGGTCATATTTGGAACATATGCCTGTGTGTGTATTATATGATTCTCTTTTTCTCTCTGATAAATGATAATTACTCCATTTGCTTTGTATATTTATTTCTGTCTTTGGACATATAGATAACAGTTGTCATGTTATATATTTATAATTCAGTAAAAAAATATTAGTGTGCCACCGTAACACCTCAAATCCTGTCAATCCTATTTCGCTGAATCCCTCCATCTTCCTCTTCCTCTCCCTAGCACCACTGTCTCCGGCATCTCCGTCCACCCTTTCCCTCCATTTTTGCATATTTGATAAACTCTTTTTTATTGATGCTTGCAATTGTTTAAAATCTGCCATGGTGTAATACGTTAACTTTTCCTTTAAATGCTTAGATTGAAGACTCATCACTAATGTTCAAGCTCTTTTCTAAAATACCTTGAGGTTTAGATCCTATGTCCGGTATATTTAGGTAGGTTGATACTACAGAGCTTATCTTTATGCTTTTCCTTCTAGTTTTGTATGCCATGCCAATAAGAAGTGTGATCATGTTAGTTTGGTTAAATGATGTTTGTTTTTCTCCATATTCATGTTACTGCTAAAGGAATGGCATTGGTGAAGCAGGCTGAAATGCAGCTAGTAACAAAAATGCATGTTCTCAATCAATTATCTAATATACTGAGGAGTCATCAACGTCTTCATAGAGAAGATCATTGACATCGTGGTGTTAGACCAGGGGCTATCCTTCAAGAGAAGCCATGGAAATGTAATCTCTTCTACATATAAGACACAAAAAATAATGCAGAAGCCCTCTCACGTCTAGCTCTCGTTATAGCTGGATGTGGGAGGCACCCTTTCTTACTGCCATCAGTTGCTGGAAAGCTAGACATGAGATTGCCTGATTCTCACGTCCAAATTTAGCTGGACGTAAGAGACATCCTCTTTTACATCCATCGGTTGTTATGGCAACATGATATTTCTAACATTCCTGTGAAGATGTCCATCACAAAATGAATGTTAAAAGGCTTAAACGTTAGATATGAAAAATGTTTATTATAGTAGATTCACTAAAATTAGACAGTATTGCATTGAATGTGACATCAAGTCATTATTCATTCATAATTTATAAATGGTGCAGTTGACTATAATTTTTTCCCACTATTGGATTGAGTGTGATGAAACAGTCACAATATTTGTTAGAACACACACACCCCTATTAACCACATAGGTCAAACAGATAACAAGACGCAAAATAAATTGACTCTTCCACTGTAGCACCAACTACGAATACGGCATAATTGTATTAAAAAGCTTTATTTACAAGTCAGTGTGCCAATTAATCTTAAAACTATACGTTGTCGGTTAGACTTAAACGGATAAAAAAACTATACCCATGATGCAGATCACGTTCTGATTTTTTCATTATTTATTTTTCATTCTTCAAAGAGAATTAGCTTCACATACAGCACTCCTTTTAGGACTTGTGTGATAATGCTGTGTGTGTGAATGAAAAATAAGAAATAAATAAATAAAATAGTGTAACTGTTTGGCTCAGCATTTTCAGGGCTCAAAAGCACGTTCACACTTTTTTTTATAAAACAAGATATTTTGATTCACATATTTACCTCGATTTACGTATAGTACTTTTTTGCTGCATCCTCAAATAGATCCAACCGTAAGTGAGTGTGAGTTGGTGTTTTGACGGAGGAGTGGGAGTAGGTGAGATGTGGGTGGTGGCATAAGAAACTGGAAATGAAAATAATGATTGGTCCTTAATCAAAGATCCCTATCTGTCTTAATCCAACCGCTAATCACCAATCCTAATTAATGATTCTATTTCCTTTTTAATTAATTAATTAATTAATGAGAAACGCACAAACCCCATACCCAAACCTCTTTCCGTGCCCTCACTCACTTTGATTCCCCTTTACTCAACACAATAAAAAATATGCCTTTAACTTCAATATTCTCAAGATCACCTATTTTAAAACGAAAATAATGCTAACAAAGAACAGAAAATCAATTAACTTTAGTATAGCCTAGTTTTTTTTGGTTGAAAGCCTAGTTACTAAAGAAGCGTATTCTTTAATTAATTATTAAATCACTACTATTGTTAATCTTATACTTCAATTGAATTTTAGCTTTACTTCAATTGAATTTTAGCTTTAGTCTATGGTATTTCCAATTGTGGTTTTTGATATCTATCATTTCATAAGGACTAAGATCAAAACTTACTAAAATTATAGAGAGAGAAAATCAGAAGTCATCACTAAAAGCTATCTGAACAATGGTAGTAATAACCCTTAATTATTATTTTTTGTCCTAACCTTTGTGTCGGCACTTCAAGAAAATACATTCTCCGATGAACACATCAAACAAACATACATGTGAAGTTTGATCGTAATCACGCATGGTAGAAAAATATATTTACTCTGCACGCAGCAAAAGAAAGCAAATTTGGATTCCTTTCCTGTTTTGTTTATTTCAGTTACTCCACCTCTGTGGTTATCTGCCATGCCTTGCCCCATCAAACCGATCAGCGCAATTCGATTAAGCTGTAGTACTTTTATTGCCAATGAAAGCAGAGCAAAACAAGAATGAAAACTTGAAAACCACAGATCACTCGAGTTTGATGTTCCATTGTAATTCCATTCTTATAATTCTTCTCATTACACTTCCATGGGAATAAAGTCACATGCAAGGAGATCGATGAAGAACAAAAAGTAGCCACCAAATATGATTTAAACTACAGCAAATCTCTTGGGAACCTTAAACTTTCCCTAGAATAGCTGTGGATATACCATATAAAAATTTATATATTAGGTTTCTCTTTCTGTTAAACTAAAACTAATTTCATACAAGACTTGGATCAAGACACTATTCCAATAGCTTCTTCCTTGCAGTTAATCACCCTTAATTAAAGTACATTATATATATATCAATCGTTTAGTTCAGATATCAGGGATATACTCATATACAGTAATCCGTCCCTCAAAATTTTGACTCATGAGCACATAAAAAACTGGTTTCAGAAAAGAGCAATAATGATGGATAACAAAAGCCAAACTTGCATATTTGATCAAAGATATGAATGAAATTAAAGCTGAGACATTTCTGTATTCTCAGAGAATACATATATATAGAAGCTTGTTATATATAGAGAGTATATATAAGAGATATCTTAGAGATGGATCACAAGATGAAGATGGTTCGAGGGCGATCTGATCCGAAGCTGTGAGGGTAGGCGGAGAAGGTGACGCCGGCGGGAACAGCAAAAGAAGACTCCATGAAGAGCCTCTGTTGAAAGGTCTCAATGGTGGCGCAAGCTTCCACCATGTCCTTCACTAGATTTCTGTAGTATTCTTTCAGATTTCTGAGCATCCGACGATATTGTAACTTCAACCACTTTAGCCTTATCTTCTTCATCATTCTCAGCACAACAAGCACTCTACTACGTCGCCCGCCGCCCGTCTTTTTCCCGCCCAGCCGCACCGTCTGCACCTTCCGCCGCCGCAGCAGGGGGAGACGGCGCCGGGGGTACCATCGCCAAGAGTCGGCGGTGTTCAAGTGGGTTAGAGTTTGAGGAGGATCTTTGGGATGATCAAGAGCCATATCTGGTAGAGCATGTGGAGATAGAGGCAAGAGTGGGGAGGGGGAGAGCTTTTAAGGAATTGGGAGATGGAGAGAGACGGTTGACTTAATTAAGAAGATGAAGAAGGCATCTGTTTATTAGAACAAAGGAATTCTATATAGATCAATGAGATGGATATGTTTGGGACCTACCCGCAGCATTAAAAGGCACTTTAAAGTCTAAAAGCTGCTACGTTCTACATCAATTTTAAAAATAAATTTACATCAGTGTAATAAGCAGTGAGACCCCAAACCAGTAGATTTTGTAAAAGCAAAATTGACAATAATCTAATGGACTGTTGGGGTAGTTAACGTTGTTAAAGAAATATAGTTAAAAACAAAAGGGAGAAGAGGGACCTGGCCGCATATAAATTAGCCTTATTAACGTAATTTTACAATTTACGAATAAATATGTAAGTGAAGTTTTATTTCAATTTATATCAACATAATTTTAAATAGCCAATCCAATCCAAACAAGCAAGGCTTAGCTGGGGATCACAGTCACTTGGTCATCCATATTTTTCTTTTAAAATGATCAAATATATTAATAATGTTGGTGCAACATATAGAAGGATTACAGAAATATGGTTCACAGTACACGACTAATATAAAAGCTCACACAACTCCAACGACTGAATTAAAACTTCCAACAGATAAAAGGATGCAACAGCCAAAGTCCTGGAGCAAATATTCACATGGTCATGGTGATGATCTCGTGAATATTTTGCGTGTTCCACCTTACATACCCTAATGGATCCTCCCCAGACTTGTCACATGCATGCATATCCATATTAAGGGAAAATGATAAATGATTGTTTGCCTCTTATGCATAGAGAAGACAATCTTGTAGTTACTTGCAAGGGAATCTTGATTCACTGTACTTTGCAGACGCTGGAGAAGGATGGAGTTTCACAAGTAAATATACAGAGACAGAGATCCATATATACATATACGTACTCTTCAACAACTTGTTTGCTCCTCCTCCTCCTACTTTGGCCATCAGTGATTAATTCAGTCATTGAACTTCAACTGCTCTTTCTGTCTTTCTTGCTTATTCCTCTAGTCGTTTCACAGGTAAATAGAGACAGAAATCCATATATATATATATATATATATATATATGAGTACATATAAGTACTCTTCATCAACAACTTCTTGTTCACTCCTCCTCCTACTTTGGCCATCAGTGATCGATTCACTCATTGAACTTCAACTGCTCTTTCTGTCTTTCTTGCTTCCTCATGTTGTTTCATTAATGCATTATCCACCACTTCAACAAGTTCTTCTTCCTTCTTGTGTGGAGAATGGAAGGTTGGTTTGGCCAGCCTTGTTCATTCAAAAGACGGCACTGCAATTTCTGAAGGTGCCCATCCACTCGTGTATAGATACTCATGACTTCATACTTGTTTTAATTGATGTACTTCTCTCTGTTTTTTTTTTAACTATAAATCATTTTCACTATCTTTCAACATAAACAAAAAAATCTTTAGATCTTGGTAATTCTACTTTAAAATTTAATGACGTTCAGATCTTATATTTATTTAATATCTACATTAATACATATGAGTAAAGTCAATGAAAAATAAAGTTACACACTCACTCACAAAATTTAATGAGATGACAAAACTCATGTTTACTTAGTAAATCCTAAATCTAACTCATGGTTGCAGAAATACATCATGAAACAAAACTTATGTTTACTTTGTAAATCCTAAATCTAACTTTAGTCCCAATTTAAATCGATACTGGGTCCGTTCGGTAAAGCGGTGGATAAGTACTAATGGGCTTATTCACACAAGCCGAGGCAAATATGTGGAGGAGATTGTCTCGTTTTGCAGAAAAACAATGTTGAACGTGCTTATGGCTACAAGCCAAACGTTGCCAAACAAGCACACTGATGGTGTCATAGGGACCACCATAGGTTTGGCCAAACCCTCTCGTTTAGCCTCTTGTTTTCTCCACTCTGACTCAACTGACAAACTATCTTGGAAACCACGATTACAATCAAGAGATATTTTTTACTTTTTTTTTTTGCCAGAGAGATTTTTTTTTTTCAATACACATTGTACATATCAGGGCTTGTTTGGAAATTTCGTTTCTCAAACGATACACGTAAGTTGAAATAAAACCATGTCAAAATTTATAAAAGCCATCTCGAAATCCATAAAAATATCTTGAAATCTATAAAACCATCTAGAAATCCGTAAACTCCTTTCTTCTAAAGGAATTCCTTTATCTCAATGGAGTTCCCAAACACACACATTGTTGTCTAAACTTTCTACTTTCTACCATTGAGACAGTGTATATTAAGGGTAGGATATATTTGTAGTGTAATCTCTTCTACAGAAGAATTTTATATTTATAATTAGAAGTATTCAGGAGTTGATGTTGAGTTTATTGTAATAAAATATATTAAAATTGAATTATAAATAGAAGTATGAGAGTAACAGCAAACACTTCTACCCAAAAATCTATTTCTGTTGCAAGATGTAGGACACGTAATTTTAACAAATAACTTTTATCAAGTCGACCGAATGTTAGGTTGACTAGTTGACTAATATGTTGTGGGAGATCTCATTCGATTTATTAATTATTATAACTCGAATCTCCCTTTTCATGAGAAGGCACGTGGCTACACTTACTGGCATATAGAAAAGATTATCTAGAAATTAAAGATGTCAGACAGGGCTGTTTTAGCTTTTAAGAGAAGCTCTTGAAATTCTGGGCATTAGACCATCTCTATATAAAAAACTTTGCCCTATAATTATGACCCGCAAAAAGATTGATAGTAGGTGTGTTTGGGAAAGCTTCTCAACACCCTAAAAGCGCGTTCAACAATATTTTTCCATAAAACGAGATAATCTCCTTCACATATTTACCTCGTAAATGGTAAAAGTACTTCTCCACTGCTTTACCAAACGGACCCAATAACAAACCAATTCCTTAGAGGCAATCTGCACAAAAATTCAGACAAAGGTCTTCAGATTACTTACCCCCTTCACAAGAGATGAGCATTTAGCAAGAGATTTATGTCAGCGCAACTTTTAGTGATAAAGACACTATAACGAACACAAGCTCAAAATGAGAGCTAATCCTAAAAGATTGGCCTATTAGTAACAAACCAATATAGAACTCATAACATACATTCATTAGGGGGAAATGTTAAGGAAGATTTAATTTGATCATGAGGGTAAAGTCTGCTGTATTATTGTTGATAGCATCTATTATGGCAGCAACAGTTGTGTTCCCAACAACCACAGGAAAAGCACACAAGACAGTTATTACCACAGGGTTTCACAACATCGCAACAACACCCCACATTTTTGGTCTTGAAGCAGCAGCAGCCGCCACTTCCATGACATCCTTTTACCCTTCTCTTTGGAAACACACAGCATCTGTTGCAGCAAATCCATGGAAGACTCACAACACACCACAACCTTAACCTGCTCATGATCATCATGCATTGATGATTAGTATGTTGTGACTGTACATTTTCCTTCAACAATCCTAGTCGCTTAAACCTTAATAAAGTACCTGATGTGCTTCCAAAAACCATGGGATTTAGAGATTGTCTGATTTCTGTTTGAGAAGCAATGAGTATTAGATTCAGTAACTTATAAATCATAATCAATGAAGTACTATATCAAAAGAACGGTTTCAAGATTCATACGTGGGAGTGAAAGGATCTGAACCTGACCCTACAAAGGTATCAAGCCTGTAATCAAATAAACAAATAAACGTCAATCCTCAAATAAGAGCATTCAACATAACATGTCACTGAGAACCTGAAAGGAACTCATGGTCTACCAGAACTGTCAATCATTGGATAGACATTAATGGCTTGTTTGGATTAATGTTTGCATGACTTTTATTCCAACTGACTTTTTCAAAATGAAGTCAGAGTAAAATTATCGAAATTTATATTTGAATAAAGTCGGTTTGGCATAAATTTGTTTAATTGATGATTGAAAAGTCAGTTTCAAATTATCGAAATCTAAAGAAAAGTCAGAACTAATAAAAAGTTGCTTCAACTTCAACCAATCATTTGGCCTAGAAACTCTCATGCACAAAAAAAAAACTATTCCAAACATCAATTTTTGCCCAAACTAACTTCTTGCTTTTGAAAATCACTTTTGAAGCAACCCAAGGTTATCCGAAACATAGTCCAAGCATTACCTCCGGTTGTAGTAATGGGAGCTATACAATGAATTCATGTTAGTCTTGAATATAAAAAAAAACCCATACACTTTGCCTTCCAACTCTATAAAATTTCCCAAAGTATATCTAGTAGTTATCGAGCTCTTGTATTAGGATCGGAGTTACTATATCAGATTGAGTTCTGCTCTACATGTCTTACTATGATCTGCCACATGATTTTGTATTTCTATATGAAGCAGCAAGGAAGAAAGACTCACTCTTTGCAGCATCTAGAAGCAGGGTGAAGGCCTTCAAGTGATTTTAACTCCTCCTGGTTCAGGCCATATAAATGAAGTATAAAAATGAGCTCCGTTTGGTTAATTGAAACCAGTGTCATGAAGATAAGAAGTTAACAGTAAGCAAAGGGGGAGCCAAACAGACAGTTCTTGCGCTATGTCTGAGACTTTGCAGAGTCAAACAAACATGCAACAATCTATACGGAATAATTAACGGTTGTATTTTATTATGTTGTCAACATAAAGTAACGAGTGATGCTACAAGAAGTGATGGAAAAATAAGATATTTAACGAGTTTCAAATTACATTCTCCATATACCACCGGTACAAGTGAATTAGATGTACATTATAGTTATAACTTCATCACAGTACTTGACCTAAAGATGATGAGTAAAGCCAAATTTGGTCTTTTGGAATATATCTGAATCAAAAATTGTGCTGTGATACACCAGAAAATTTGCAATGACCTTAGGTGAATCCCCGACTCATAATTAACAAAAGGCTTCCTAAATGAAACACACTAAGACAATTTTGACTTAATAACAGAGCATGTGGTTGTGTTTACGAATCAGCAGGATAAGGGGAGAAACAGAACAGAGCTTTCACATTGCTTCATGCAGTGCCAAGAGGAAAAAAAACAAAAGTAAAATGTTTTCACAAGAAAGAGAAGTTATTAATGGTGACCTGAAGCAAAGCGATCTCTCTCTCTAAAACCTGAATCTTAAGCATCTGCTTGCGCTTGCCATAGAAATCGAGAAGCCCCAGCGGCGGCGGCGACTTGGGGCTCAACGGCTGCTTGGTCGAACTACCGAGAGAAGTAGACATTGATGTAATGAAAGACATTGGCTCAAACTGTTGTATTTCTACGTGCTGACTTCATATCCAAGCTGAATCAAGAAATGAAAAAACAGAGAATTTGAAACATAAAGTAAGAGGTATGCAGTCCAAAGTTGAAAACTTCGAGGGATGGCTTAGTATGCATTAGAGTAAATGAAGTTCAAGTGTTCAGGTTCTGGGTTTCATGGCGGTGATGGTTGGGTGATGTTGACTGTTGAGGTTCTGCACAGAGAGAGAAAGAGTGGAGAAGGCAGGCAGCTACAGAGATGCAAGTGACAGTGGGGGAGGAGAGTGAAAGCTGAAAAGGGAAGGAATCAGAAGGAGAGGAGAAGGGAGGGCTTTACGGGGAAAAATAGGGAAATGAAGGAGCAGTTGCACGTGAGGAAGAGTTGGGAATTGCGACGACGATGCTGAATCGTTAAAAAGAAAATGGTGAAAGAGGAAGATGGTTTTGTAGCATCGAGGTTTGCTAAAAGACACATTTGAGTCTTGACTTTCTTGAGTTGCGAGTTGTGACCAAACAAGAGGGTTGTCGAACCAACATGTGTTTCATCGAGGCTTTTGCCCTTGAGTGCCTGCTTGAGCTTTCGTAAGTTTACTATATATACATAACATGTTGCATATTAAATTATTAATTGTAGAAGCCAATAATGACATAATTTTTTTTTCCTGTAAATGAAACGTTTCAAGTTTGATACCGTTTATAATATCAGATCATCAGTGACTGTGCATCAAATTCAAAAATATTCGTAGGCCAAAACCTTGCCTTGTGAATTCTGGCACCTCATTGTCATGAGCACATAAGTTAAAAAAGATGAAATATTGTGCAGGCACTCAGTCTGAATCATCATTCTGCAAAGACCTGTTGACAGCAATATGAGCTCCTGCACCAACCCTTTACTCTGCCATTCACATCCTTCAAGCAAACCAGTCATTCAACATCATCTTATCCAAGCCTTTGCAAAAATAATTCAGAGTAAATTTGGGCATTAGAAAACTCCATAGTTATTTCACTGTCTACATCATAATCATCATGTCATGAACCTCCTCAAATCACTTCCTGATGTTTATCTAAAGGACATTATAAAGTATTTGAATTTTTCAACTCAGACAACTAGTTTTTCTTTGGGTTAATACAATCATAAACCCTTAACTTTGTTATTATTTTTGTTTTGGTCTATCAAATTTAGAATCAATAGTTTTAAAACAATTGTTCAATCTAAGAGGTTGATTGAAGTGCCCAGTAAGCTCAAAGCATCAAAGGATGAACTCCTCCAGACATAATGTGCCCGTTTGGGAACGATATAGAGAAATATTTTTATGTAAGTCAAGGTAAATATGTGAAAAAAATTATCTCGTTTTACAGAAAAATATAGTTGAACGTGCATTTGACTTCTCAAAGTGAAAAACCATACAAGCCCAAAAATTGTTTTTTTGGGTAGAACAGGACATGCAGGGAACATAATACTTTAGTAAAATTTATCAAACTGAAAGTGTATTATCCTGCATTTGTTCAATATTTATTTATCAATATTTTCATGGAAATAAAAATTATAGTGACAGTAAGGAGAAATGTAATCTTTTATTACATTTCTCAAGAGTGTTATAATGAGAATGCTGAATAAATTTTGGAAAGTGTTGACAGCAAGACAAGAATAACTCAATATTTTAAAGGGAAATTATTATGAGGTTATAAGATATTTAATTATTCAAAAAGTTTTAGAACATGTGATGGTATGTAATGACAAATTTCAGTGATAACATGTTTATACTCCTCACTTATCATTAATATTTTTTAATAATTAAATCCTTTTTTATCTCAACAGCGATGGTAGCAATAGGTGCTACCAACTTTATTACCACCAGAAAGAGAACAATTATGTATGATTATATTTATTCATCAAGACAAGTGACATGTGAGTAATTGAGATGAACATTATATAATTACTACCGTCCCTAAATTATTTATGTTCTTTCTCCCTGCAAATATGCCATACTGTAATAATGGATAGAACAGGCTGTGTGGACCTTGTTATAAGTTATCATCCAAAAAGCAATATAACATAATCGTGAAGCTAGAGTGCAGTGATAAAGAATAATATATTTGTTAAGAACCTCCAATCACGGCAACATAATAGAATAATAAATAGAATCCTTCATAACTGTCCCAAATGGAGTTTAGGCAAAGCAAACATAAGGAGCCATCCGAACAAGACAAAGGCATCATGAATATACATGTGTGTGTTTGAGAATCCATTGGGAAAAAGGAGTTCAGGGCTTTCGAGATGAATTTATGGATTTCAAGATGATTTTACAGATTTTGAGATAATTTTAATAAATTTCAGGATGGTTTTTACAAATTTCAAGATGATTTTA
>JANTPZ010139567.1:0-16608 GCA_025593235.1 Vachellia pachyceras | reverse complement strand
TTTCAACATATATAACAACATATTCTTGATCTCAAAACACTTCTCATGGATTATTTAACTCAAAAACAACTTTTCCTCATCAAATATAAAATTGTACAGCATCTCCCCTTAGGGTTTGAGATTCCAAAATTTCATACAAACATCAAACCCAAGCAATATATACATCAATCTTCTCCTTAACATGCAAGGAGTGTTTTGCAACCACTTATTTCCTCTAAATCCCTCTCTTTCTCATTTTTCCTCTCATGAACCCTAACTTTCCAGCCACCAAAAGAGAGACAAAATCAAAAATCTAAACCGATAGAAAGGTAGAGGAATTTGAGAGGAAGATTTTAATATATAACATAAGGTGTAACTCTTTCTTACCTTGAGATTCCAAGAGCTCTTCTTCCTCTTGCTCCATCCCAAAAATGGTGTCCTCTCCTCTCCATTTTTCTGCCCAAAAGTCGGCCAAAGTGGTGGAAGAATGGAGGGAAAGGCTATTTATAAAATTTGCTTAAGTTAAGATGGATGGTTGAGATTAAAACTTACTAACTAAGTTTAGATCTAAGTCTTAGATTTAGCCACTTCTTTAGCAAATGCCCACATCTCATTGGCTCTTCAAATGAGTAATTATGGCTGCACATGGGAGGGAGAAGTCTGTTTGGGGTTTGGTTACTCTAACCAAACCAAACTCCCTTCGGTTACTTCTACCGATTACAACTTTCACTGGTAAAAGTAACTTAATTCCAATAAATCTTTTTCTATTTTTCTGGAGATTTTTTATTCCTCATTTAATCCCCATAATTCCCTCTTGAATATATTATAATAATCATCCTCAAATTATCCCTTAATCTGGTCAAATTTAACAGGATTAATTTATCCTGTCTAAAATTCTTGAAACGAGATATTTTAGAATAAATCATTTTTAGGGCCTTATAATTTTCTTCATTTTTCATTGATATTTTAGCCCTTCTCTTTTCCCCAAAATACCTTCTAAATGTCCAAATTAATTTTTGTACTAAATCGTATTTTTTTGGGGATTTTTGGGCTTTTTCCCTCATTTTCGGGAAAATCGCCTTAATCGTACTTTGGGCAATAATTTTGTAAAATACTATAAAATTCACTGAATTTTTCTAGACTCTGGTTTTTGGTCTTAGAGAACTCCTGATACCTTAAATAAATATTTTCAACCTTAAATCTTTAAAATCCATAATTCCTTATGCAGACCGAATTTCAATAATTGGTTGAATTTCTGGTAATCAGTGAGTTCTGCTCTATCTTTTAGGCATTTGTGAATTTTTCTGATTTTTGGTCAACTGTTTGACTTTGACTTTGTCAACTGACCAAAATGCCCTTACACTTTATCTTAATGACCAAAATGCCCTTTCACAGTCTAACTTTTCATAAATTCCCATTTTGCCCTTGACCTTTTGGCCCTTGATCTTTTGGTTTCTAATTCCTGGGGCAACTTCCCAGGGGGTTACCCATCCTAAAATTTCTCCAGGCCGAGCATGCTTAATATTAAAGTTCTTACCGACTTCCATCCATCAGGCCAAATCTAATTCTGCGACTTCCGGCCTAACAGTAATCAACTTTTTCCATACTTTCTATCCGTGGGTTTTAACTTAAATTTTGACTATTGGTTTAGCCATTTTCATCCAATGACCATACTGCCCTTGGTCTTTATACTTAATGACATTTATGTCCCTGGCTTACATTCTTAGTAACTTCAAAGCCTTAGGACTAATTTGACCAGGGTCTCTTAAGTCCACTGACATCTCCTTTTTCTGTACTTTTATTTCTAGGCCTTATCTTACCTTATAACTATCGATTTGGCCTCTATGTTGGTTTACAGAAAAGGGTGGATATTACAGATACTGCCCATATTTGCTATTTCATTTCAGGAACTCCTTACAAAAGGGCAAGGGAAGTAGTTCTGTAGAAGTTCACCGTGGCCAAAGTTCAAGAAGTCATGCAAGAACTCTTGGGTGAGGTTTGCCGCGATGAAACCTGAAGTTCGCCACGGCAAATATCACGCAGAACCTGAATTTTTACCTCAGAAGGAAAATAACTCGACCCGGCTTGATGGATCCGACCCAGGACGGTTTATTATGCTGAATTAGGGTATTTTCGAAGAGAAGGAAGGAAGGAGGCTGCAAAAGTTGAAGAGAGCAAAGAGAGGAGAGAATCACATTCCCATTTCACCCTACCTACACACTACCACCATTTCCCCCCATTTCTTCATCATCCATCCATCTATCATGCGTTCATCATCCATTCGAAGCTCATTTCCATCATCCATGACGAGCTAAACATCTCCACCCTCTTGAAGATTAAGTGAACCGGAGTTTGAAGTGCCGAAAGGGGAGTATTTGTTTTTAATCTGTATTTACATTATGGATTACTTGGATTCCTAGTTGGACTTTGTAATTTGTGTGTAAATGCTTAGTCTCCGTTGAACCAAACTTGAATTATTGTGTATTGAGTTGTTTTGTGATTGACAAAGTAGAATGGAGTTCATTTTGCTTATTCAATGAAATCTTGTTGGTCTCTTCTATCATCCTAGTTGTGCTTGGTTTTAGAGTCAACAATGTATGGAGTTGATTTTGTCACTTTGTGATTTCCGTACACACACTAAGTGGTCTTAAGGGATTTCATGGGATGGAGTTCATTTCATGTTATTTCGGACCCACCAAGTCGTGTGAGGATTTAGAAGGAGATCATTGTATAACTCTCTGGACCCATTTGAATTGTTGGGGTTTTTTATTTCAAAAACTTAGTGCCAAAGCCGATACTTTCCCTCATCTTTTGCGAACTATGATGGAACGCTTTGTTTTTTAGAGGTACCCATTATCGTGCACATACGTCTCTTTCTCAAGGCTGCCTTTACTTTCATTCTCAATCAAGAAAATACCAAAAAATAATTTAGTTATTTTGTAATTAGTTTAGATACATAGGATAATTTGAATCAAACCCTGATTGCACTTGCATCGCAAGCATAGACCCAAGCTAAGAATTATTAGTATGCCTTCTTGCTTCCGGAGAGAACGACCCTGGGGTTGCACTATACAACCCTTGGAAATCAAAATTAATATTCTTGATCCATTTTCAAGGCTAGACAGCGACCTAAGTTTGCAATTTGTAGCTTAGTACGAACCAAGAATTTGGCGCCGTTGCCAGGGAAGCAAAGTGCCAATAGTTATTAGATTGTGTTTTTGTTTGTTAGTTGTGCATCTTTATTTATAGTATAGGATTAGTCTGTGAATATTTTAGCATTGCATAGTAGATTGCATCTCTTTCTGCTGCATTCCACATAAAATCCGCATTTTCACCGCGACCAATTTCATTTTTCAACGCGATGCATGCTCAATTTCACAGAGAAATTCTTCTCGGGTGTATTGCGCCACAACCAAATTTAACTTCAGCCGCGACGAAAATTGCATTTATGAATGAGAGATACCCTCTCGGGTACCTTTAACCGTGACGTAAATCATATTTAGCCGTGGTGAATATCCACTTTTCACACTTCATTCATCTAAATTTCAACACATGCATATAACAAAACCATACATACACCTGCATACACTAATACATATCTTTTTTCATTCATTTTTGAGTGGTTTATTTTGAGTTGTGTTAATTTTGCTCTTGCCTTGAATTTTTCTCTTGTATGCCTAGAAAGAGTCAACAAGGGATTGGTAACAGAGGAAATGAAGAAGAAAGAATAAGAGAAAATAATGGAAATAATATGAGAAGAACCATAAGAGAAGCCACGACCTCTGATGTTAATTATGATCCATTTACTGCTGCTTGCCCAACTTATGATGTGAATTTTGAGATTAAGGGTTTGTTAATTAATTCTCTTCCTAAATTTCATGGGTTGCCAGGAGAGGATTCGTACATCCATTTGCAATCATTTTCAATGATTTGCCAGAGCATGAAACCTGTTGGAGCCTCACTTGATCAAGTACTGCGGAAAGTTTTCCACCTATCGTTGGAAGGGAAGGCAACAGAATGGTTCATAAGTCTTCTAAGACATGTGGCAAATACATATCAAAGTTAGGCAAATTTGAGGAAAGCTTTTTTAGAATAGTATTTTCCAGCATCAATAACTTCATCAATGAGGAAGGAAATCTACTCCGCATGCCAAGAGTATGATGAATTGTTGTACGATTATTGGAATAGATTTCAAGATCTTCTTTCAAGATGCCCTCACCATCAAATACCAGATGAACAATTGGTTCAATATTTTTATGATGGATTGAAGCACCAAGAAAAAGGAATACTAAACGCAGCAACTGGAGGTTCATTAATTGATTTAACCGCTGAAGCAGGTTGGGAGCTTATCAAGAAGATGGCTTTGAACCATCAACAATATAGTGTAAGAGACACTAGGGCTGCCCATGAAATTGGACATTCAAATGATCATAACAGAAGAATGGACACCCTAGAATCAAAGATAGATTCTTTGGAACAAAAAGTCATATCACAATTGTCTCTTTTCACTATTGAGCTGAAGAATTCAAGTGCTAATAGGTCACCGCCATCCATGGATTTAACCGCTCCTAGTTGTGAAACTTGTGGGTCAGTTATGCATATTACAAGTGTGTGCCCAAGCCGATTCGAAGAAGTTTTAGTAATGTATCAAGGGAGACCAAACTAGAAATGGGATCCTTGTTCCAATACCTATAATGATGGTTGGAAATCAAATCCAAAGTTGAGTTGGAAAAGTGAAGAAGCCAATGCCCAAAGATTTCAAAGGAATGTAGGAGCTGGACCTTCCAACTCCAACATGTAAAATACACATCAAGCCTTGAGTGTACCACCAAAGGAGGACATGAATCAATTACTTCAAATCATGCTAGTACTACTCAAGGAAGAGAAGGCTTTCACTGTCAACCAATTCAATTCTCTTGCCTCACTTATTCAAAAGGATTCATCGAAGAATGATGCAAGATACGCTTCTTTGGAGAAAAGGATGGAGCAGTGGAAAACTAAGGCTGAAAACTTGAATTCCTTCGTCACTCAACTTTCCAACAATTTGAGTGAACAACAAACAAGGAGTGGTAGCTCCATACCTTTAAATACTGTCAATAACCCCAAAGGGTTAAATGCAATTAACTTGAGAAGTGGGATGCAAGTGAGATTTGATGATAAAAAAGTGTCTGAAAGAAGAGAAGAAGAAATTCAATTTGAAGAAATTCCAAAAGCTGCTGAAAAAGAGAAGAGGAGTGAGAGCACAAAAGAAGAATTGTTGCTGAGAAGAGAGAGTGCCTCACCACAACAAAAAGAAGAAGAAAGAGTAGTTATGGAGCAAAGGGCACCAATTAAGAACAAGGAAAGAAACAAGTATGGTTTAACCTCGTCGAAAGGTAAAAAGGTAAACATTCATTAACTCCCTTTTCCAGATTCTTATTTGATGAATAGAAAGCTTACTGAAAAGGATAGTGAAAAGGAGATTTATTATTTGTTTAGTAAAATAGAGGTGAACACACCATTGCTTGATCTAGTGAAAAAGGTCCCTAAATATGCTAAATACCTCAAGGAATTATGCACAAATAAAAGAAAATTTAGACCTAATGAAAAAGTCCAAGTGAGCTCAAATGTTTCAGCCTTATTCAAACCACAACTTCTTATGAAAAGTCAAGACCCAAGATCTTTAACCATCCCATGCACTATAGGAAAAATTACCATAGGGGGAGCGTTGTTAGATCTAGGGCTGCAATTAATGTGATGCCAAAGTTGGTTTATCAAGCTTTAGGGGTCAAGAACCTGAAGCCCACATCCGTAGTACTCCAACCAGCGGATAGATTAATTAGGTACCCCGATGGGATTGTTAAGGATATTCTTGTGAAAGTTAAAGACTTAGTTTTCACTATCGACTTCTATGTGCTAGACATGTCTAGAGAATCCATTAGTGAGTCCACCTTGATTTTAGGTAGACCCTTCTTGAGGACTGCTAACACTATTATTAGCATGGAAGGAGGAAGCATATCGATGGAAGTAGGGGTAAGTAAGATTAACTTCAAGATATATGAGGCTATGAAACACCCACATGAGGGCTATTCATTGCTGAACGTTAGTGCTCTTGATGTTGTTGTTGATGATGCATGCACTGAATTTGCAATAGAAAATGAATTTCCATGTTCACATCTTGATTCATGTGCATCGTTTGATGATAAAAATTTGAAAATTCCACTTAAACCACCTGATTACCCATTTTGCTCCTGTGAAACTATTGAAAAATGCACTCATGTTGCATTAGTAGATAGCATGCTTTCACTTCCACATTTGCAAATTGTAAGATCAACTAACGAGTGCAAGGAATTTTTTTCCTTTATAAACAATGATGACACCTCTGGGAGAGGTATTTCAAAAGATTTTGCAAAGCATTCAAGAGGAGTGTCAACTGAACCGGCTGTAGCAATGCATGTGCTGTATGGAAAGTCAAAAGAAGAGCATGGGAAAGCCGATGAGACTCATAAGCCGCCATAATTCCCAGGTTGTTCCTTTCCCTTCCTTAATCATTTGCTTTGAGCTTTGAATGATTATGTTATTAATATAAATTATTCAAGCGTGGGCGAGGAGTATTCCTAGTAGTGGTAGTTTAGTTTAGAAGTATAGCATAGGATTGCTGTTGAATTCAATAAATTCCTTCAGATTCGTGATTGGATTATCTTCAAGAGGATTGTCTCTAAAGAGAGTCTTGCCTGTAGAGTTAGAATGTGCATATTGATTGGTTGAAGTTTTAGGTTTGAATGCTGGCTTTTGTTCTATGTTTTATGTTCCCATCGCTGTGTTTGTGCCTCTCTGTCATGTTTTGCCTCGACAAAATTAATTTTTCACCACGGCCAAACATGTTGATTGTGATGTGTGTCTTCTGGGGAAGTGTTGGCCGTGACTAAATTTATTTTTTCCGCGACCAACATTGAGACTCTTCATATTTTTATCACGACCAAACATTGGTTCACCGCGGTGAAAATCGTGTCTCTTTGTCTCTCGCGGTTTTCTTATGTCTTCGCTGTTGAGTGCTTTCGCTACCATGGCCGTCCGTCCATCGTTTACCTCTGTGACTCTCGCATTTCCTGCCTCCACTTCAGTTCTTCCTGGTAGAGTAAGCATTTAATCTTTTCCTTTGCTTTTCATTTCGTTTTTGTGTTACTTTCGCTCATTGCATGTCGCTGAAAGCTCTTGTTCTGGGATTTTCACCACAACAAAAAATATGATTAGCCGTGACTAAATTTGTTTTTCGCCGCGACAAACCATAATTTTCGCCGCGGCCAATAACATCATATGTTGTTTTTCACCTGTGTTAACTCTGTATTTCTACTGTTTTTCTATTTTATTGTTGTGAGTCCAGCTAGCAACCATGCCTAGAACTAAAAGACCTAGCATAGTAGACCCCCTAGCCCAGAACTTGAACCTTCCCAAACCTTTGAGGAAATTTTAGAGCTGACTACGAAGCGTCCTTTGGTAAAGGAATGCTCATTCCCTTTGACTCCTGCCAACCATCACTTTGTCCATAGGATTACTCAGTTTGGCCTCACTAGCCTTGTCTGCGAGCGTACCCAGGGTAACCTTGCTTTCGTCCAGCACTTCTACGCGAAATGCCGACATGAGACTGGTCTTTTCATCGATTGTCGAGGTATTATACTTCATCAAGGCATTACTTGCCATACCATCAGTGCCCATCTCGCTTTACCCATAGCTGAGCGTGATCACTATATTCAGTTTATGAGTAACTTTCTTTCGGATGAGATAGTAGAGACCCTGTGTTTGCCCGGAATGAGTTGAATTGTGCCTCATCGGTCTGAGATGTACATTTGCAGATCCGAGTGTTGCCCTAAGACTAAACCTTTCAACCATCTAGTTTGCAGCAATATTTTTCCCACGAGCCACTTAGTGAACCTGACAAAGAAACAGGCTCTCTGCATTTACATGTTAATGCAAGGAATCTGTTTCGATATATCCACTCTCATTTATTGTACCCTTTGTGAGGTCGTACTCACATCAAAAACCACGAAGGCTATCATTTTCCCTCACCTCATTTCTGACATGTTCGCTTAGTTGGAAGTCCCAGAGTATCATGAGGACCACCCATTTGCCCCTGCCCCTGTTCACTTATGATAGGATCCGTAGAGCTCCCACACCCCAACCTGAGTCGTACGTAGACATTAATGACTTGCTGGGTAAGGAGGGGGAGGTTCCAGCACCTCAGGCATCGAACGACCATCTGCCATCACCAGCCCCTGTCTCACTTGAGAGCTTGGTTGCTGAATTTCAGCAGTTCAAGGTCTCATTTGTGAAGGAGCGGAGGTATCGCCGAAGAATGGACGCCCTGATTGCGTAGAGCCTACACTTTGAGTTGCCTCCAGAGGAGGATGATGATACTAGTGCTGAGACTTCCAGAGCCGGACCGTCAGGAGAGGGCGGAGCAGTGGAGGGGACTCAGAGGGAGGATGCTGCTACTGAGGTAGACTCTAAGGGTGATTAAGAGATGCAAGGGGATGCCTAGTTTTTCTGCATGTTTTCTTTTATTTTTCTGGATACTCTTGAACTTTGGTATAGTTGTGATGTGGACTGGATAGTTTTATGTACTTCATTTTCGCAGCTCTATATATATGGATTTTTCCTAATGCTGTTTTCCAAATTTCGTTGCATGTGTGCATGATTATTCGATATTGCTTGCGAACACATTATATTGATTTGTAAATCTTACCTTCAAATCATTGAGGATAATGTTTGAATTAAGTGTGGAGGGAGATTTAGAATTTGGAGTGTTCCCAACTAATATTTTTGGTCCATACTAAGCCACAAATTCTTGGTCCATACTAAGCCACAAATTGCGCTGTCTAGCCTTGAAAATGGATTAAGAATATTAATTTTGATTTCCAAGGGTTGTATAGTGCAACCCCAGGGTCGTTCTCTCCAGAAGCGAGAAGGTGTACCAAAAATTCTTACCTTGGGTTTATGCTTATGATGCAAATGCAATCAGGGTTTGATTCAAATTATCCTATGTATCCACACTAGCTACAAAATAAACTTGTTTCTTTTTGGTATTTTCTGGATTGAGAATGAAAGTAAAGGTAGCTTTGAGAAAGAGAAGTGTGTGTGTGATGATGGGTGCCTCTTGAAAACAAAGTGCTCCATGATAGTTCACAAAAGATGAGGGAAAGTATCGGCTTTCGCACTAAGTTTTCAAAATCAAAAGCCCTAACAATTCGCATGGGTCTAGAGCGTCATACGATGATCTCCTTCTAAATCCCCACATAACTTGGTGGGTCCGAAATAACATGAAATGAACTCCACCCCATGAAATCACTTAAGACCATTTAGTTTGTGTATGTAAATCGCAAAGTGACAAAATCAACTCCATACATTGTTGACTCTAAAACCAAACACAACTAGGATGATAGAAGAGACCAACAAGATTTCATTGAATAAGCAAAATGAACTCCATTCTACTTTGTCAATCACAAAACAACTCAATACACAATAATCCAAGTTTGGCTCAACTGAGACCAAGCATTTACTCACAAATTACAAAGTCCAACTCGAAATCCAAGTAATATATAATGTAAATACAGATTAAAATCAAATAATCCCCTTTCGGCACTTCGAACTCTGGTTCACTTCATATTCAAGAGGTTGGAGAAGTTTAGCTCCTCGTGGATGATGGAAATGAGCTTCGAATGGATGATAAATGCATGATAGATGAATGGATGATGACGAAATGGGGGAAATGGTGATAGTGTGTAGGTAGGGTGAAATGGGAATGTGATTCTCTCCTCTCTTTTCTCTCTTCAACTTCTGCAGCCTCCTTCCTTCTTCTCCTTTCGAAAATACCCTAATTCAGCATAATAAACTGTCTTGGGTCGGAACCATCAAGCCGAGTCGGGTTATTTTCTTTCTGAGGTAAAAATTCAGGTTCTACGCTATATTCACTGCGGCAAACTTCAGGTTTTGTTGCGATGAACCTCATCCGAGAGTTCTTGCATGACTTCTTGCACTTTGGCCGTGGCGAATGTTGAATTGTGCCACGACGAACTTCTCCAGCATTGCTTCCCTTAGCCTTTTGTAAGGAGTTCCTGAAATAAAATGGCAAATATGGGCAGTATCATTTGCTCATAATGTAATTTAGGCACATTAAATCATTATTCATTGCATAGGTGCCCAAAATCACATTAATCCAAATCAATAACTCCTAATCTACACTTAAGCACGAAAAGAGTCATGTAGGGGCTAAAATTGACTCTAATACTCTGAAAATTCAAGTAGAAAACTAATATAAATAAAGCTTAATCACTCTACTTTCCTTTACTGCTTTTGTTCCTTCATAAGTTATTTCTAATGCATCCCACATATGTTTTGCAGAAGGTAAGGTGCATACTTTGAAGAAGTCATCTTCATTTAGTGCAGCCTGTAACATTAGAACATCTTTTCTGTTTAACATCATCTTTTTCTTCTCCTCATCATCAAACTCTGCTTTCGGCTTTGGAACTAGTTGATCTTTGTCCTTTTTCATAGGGATAATGTTTCCTGTTTCAAAAAAAAATCCCATAGATCAAAATCAATGGCCAGAATAAAGTTTTGAAACTTAATCTTACAGAATGAGAATTTTTGGCTATTAAAAGCTAGTGGTCTGGTGATGGATGCTCCATCAGCCATAACATGTTCGATAAATCCTACCATGGATCTCTCTTGAAACTGTTACGTTCTTTCCATAAGAGGCCTGCTCTGATACCAAATGTTAGAATGGGATTTGACCAAGAGTGGGGGTGAATTGGTCAGATTAAAAATTTTGAAACTTAAATCAAAATAAGAGTAAAGTCACTAAAAGAGAAAAAGGAGGATGAACATGGAGATTTATCCTGGTTCGGACCCTCTGACCTACGTCCAGTCCTCAGAGTGCCTCTGAGCTTTATAATCCACTAATCACCAACAAATTAGGCTATTCAGCCTTTATAATGGAGATTCCCACTCCCCTTTACAATTCTCAATAAAATAGAGTCTTACACTCTCTGTTTTCCTAACCAAATCTCAACCTAACAAATTCAAGGTCCCAACCTTGAAATATCTCACAGGTTTACAAAAAGTATTGCTCAAAGAAACTCTCTCAAAGAGTAGGTAGCAATCAATGAAGTTCAGAATAAGAATTGAAGAAATCACAGATTGACTGATAGATAGTTTTTAATGCTCATAAAAATGATCGTTGTCTCTGTAATGAATGATTGAGGCTTTAATAGATGAGAGGAATGAAGTTGCTGTTAGATAGAGTTTAATATCTGTTACTCTCATCAACCACCTATTTGTCTTCGCCATTAATGCAGCATTAAATGCATTTCATGAATATTGACGATGATAACGGCTTTGTGTAATCTGTCTGCAACAATTGTGAAGAGGTATGGGTAGCTTTTCTATTTTAATGAAAATCAATTTCTGCATTTATGAAGGCAGGTGAGATTCAAACATTGTTAGCACGAATAAAGAAAGCTGAAGGTAGCAGGTAAAAAGCTGTCAGAGAGAAAATAGCCATTGGTGAAATAATGCTCGAGTGTTACAGAATTAATACTCGTATGATAACCAAGAATTTTGAATATTATAACACAAAACTTGAGTTTAAAAGTCAATGCTTGAGTGTTCTAAATATTTTGAAATTACTCGAGTGTTTGCTGAAAGTGTTGCAGATGATTTTGAAATTCAGTGCAAATACTCGAGTGTTGAAATTCTTATACTCGAGTGTTAGGAATACTTTCAGTTGATACTCAAGTGTTCAGAAGAAAACTTGAAGTGAAATCATTTGAAATATCACAATACTCGAGTGTTGAAAACATAAAACTCGAGTGTTATCACTTTTCTGCCATTACTCGAGTGTTTAGATGGAAGTGTTGTGTCTTTGAGGGAATGGTGCTCGATACTCAAGTATTCAAAAGTCAATACTCGAATGTTTTCAACACTTTCACCAATACTCAAGTGTTGTGCTTGAAGTGTTGTCTTTCATTTGAAAAACTTTTGCCCGATACTCAAGTGTTGAGAACAAACACTTGAGTGTTGTCAACACTTCCTCCACAACACATGTGTTATACTTCAAGTTCAAGTATTTTGACTCAATACTCGAGTATTCAAACCTAATACTCGAGTGTTGTCAAGACTTCCATTTGTAACTCGAGTATTCTGCTTCAAGTTTTGAGTACTCTTTTGAAAACAAAACCCGATACTCGAGTATTACAACACAATACTCGAGTGTTGTCAATACTTCAACATCAATACTAGAGTTTCACATGAAAGTATTCTGTCAAAACATATTTTAACGCCAATGCTCAAGTATTCAAAATTATTACTCGAGTGTTTGTAACACTTCATCTTAATACTTGAGCTTTCACTTAAAGTGTTGGATTTCATAAACATCTTAACTTGCAATACTCGAGTATTGAAGTTTAGAACTTGAGTATTGTCAACACTTTAAACAAAAATTCAAGTGTTATCTAGAAGTATTGATTTTATCTCAAGAAAATGCTTGATACTTGAGTTTTAAAACATAGTGCTTGAGTATTCTTAATACTTTCACACAAACTCGATGTTTTGATCCCAAAACTCGAGTGCTTCACCAAGAACACTTAATCATCAACAATTTAAGCTTTATAATTCCTGAAATCATTTTGTTATCATCAAAATAAGGCATCAACAATATCTCCATACCTTAACAAAGTCATACTGGTCTTACTTTATCTTTGTTCCCACAGAGATAACCGACTAGGGACATTTAGGACAATATTCATAATTTTCCCATGGATGCAATTTGTAATATCCACCCTTTTCTGTAAGTTGACATAAAGGCCAAATCGATAGTTATAAGACAAGATAAGGCCCAGAAATAAAAAGTACAGAAAAAGGAGATGTCAATGGACGTAAAAGACCCTGGTCAAATTAGTTCTAAGGCTTTAAGATTTCTAAGAATGTAAGCCATGGACAAAAATGTTATTAAATATAAAGACCAAGGGCAGTATGGTCATTGGATAAAAATGGCTAAACCAGTAGTCCAAAGTCACGTTGGAGGCCATGGATAGAAAGTACGGAAAAAGTTGACGCTGTTGGGCCAGAAGTCGCAGAATCAGATTTCGCCTGGTGGATAGAAGTCGGCAGGAACTTTAAAGTTAAGCGTGCTCACCCTGGAGAAATAAAGAATCTGTACCAGTTGGACAAGTTACTGTTCAAATGAGTATTTTTCCCTCATAAAAGAATTTGTAAGCTTCAAATAGAAGTTTGATTTTGATTTTTCTAGAATTAGTTATGAATTTTCAAAGTTGGCCCGGAAAACTGTGAATAGTAACTTCCTTAAAAATGAAAGTTTTAATTTTGGGTCCGTTTCATAATGTAAGATGTTTGAGGCCATTAATTGGCTCCAACACATCATAATGTAAGTTAAGAGGGATAAATAAGAGGTGTCACACAATTATCATAATAAACATACAAAGGTTAAGATAATTAATGGAAAAAATATATTAAAATAAATAATGTGTGAGGTACAATGATTGGCCCCTAGGGCACAATTTCCAACATCCTCCTACTTGCACTAGGTACAATCATTGATTTGTTAAATTCCCATTGTCTTAACATGACTTTCATGTTTCATTTGTGCAAGCAGTTTGTTAAGAGGATCAGCAATATTGTCTTCTCAAAATACATTGCATATTTTGATATCACCTATATCATTAATTACTATGATAAGGTGAAATAGCCTGAGTATATGCTTGCCTATGCAATAGTACCATTATTGTCACAGAACAAACCCCTTGGATTTGAGATGGTAGGGACCACCGCTAGTTCTGTAATGAATTATCTTATCTAAACGGCTTCTTTAGCTGCATCTGATGCTGCTATATGCTTGGCTTCCACTGCAGAATCAGCTACTGTACTTTGCTTAGAGCTCTTCCAGCTTATTGCGTCACCATTCAACAGGAATACGAATTCTGACTGCGATCTAGAGTTATCTTAGTTAGTTTGGAAACTCGTATCTATGTAACCAGTTACACTGAGTTTATCATCCAAACCACCGTATACCAAAAATAAATCCTTAGTCCTTCTCAAGTGCTTAAGGATATTCTTGTCAGCAGTCCAATGACCCTCACCTAGATCTTGCTGGTACCTACTAGTCATACTCAAGGTAAATGAGACATCCAGTCGAGTACATAACATGGCATACATAATGGATCCAATAGTTGAGGCATATGGAATCTTACTCATTTGATCTCTCTAATACGGTGTTTTTGGACATAGATCCTTTGAGAGAAGGATGCCATGAGACATGGGTATGTACCCTCTCTTCGAATCCTGCATACTGAACCTATGCAGTATTTTGACTATATATGTACTCTGACTTAAGCCTATAAGCCTCTTGGATCTATCTCTATATATCCTAATCCCTAGGATGTAAGTGGCTTCACCCAAGTCTTTCATTGAAAAGGATTTTCCTAACCAAGACTTGACACTCTGCAAG
Source organism: Vachellia pachyceras (assembly GCA_025593235.1). Classification (NCBI taxonomy): domain Eukaryota; kingdom Viridiplantae; phylum Streptophyta; class Magnoliopsida; order Fabales; family Fabaceae; genus Vachellia; species Vachellia pachyceras. Next base: position 2,129 of record JANTPZ010139567.1, on the reverse strand, counting down.
GTAGGAATGTCATTTCCAATGAGCAGGATGTCATCAACATAAAGCACCAGGAATACAACTGTGCTCCCACTGACCTTCTTGTAAACACAAAGTTCATCCATGTTTTGAATGAAGCCAAACTCTTTGACAACTTCATCAAAATGATGATTCCAACTCCGTGATGCCTGCTTCAATCCATAAATAGACCATTGCAGCTTGCATACCTTACCAGAGTTCTTTGAACGCATAAAACCTTCAGGCTATGTCATGTACACATCCCCAAGTAGCTTTCCATTAAGGAAAGCTGTCTTGACATCCATCTGCCATATTTCATAGTCATAATATGCTGCAATGGCAAGAAGGATTTTGATTGACTTGACCATCGCTACTGGCGAAAAGGTTTCGTCATAGTCAACACCATGAGTTTGTGTGAATCCTTTTGCAACTAATCTTGCCTTGAAGATACTGACATTGCCATCCATGTCAGTTTTCTCTTTAAAAACCCATTTGCACCCAATGGTTTTTACACCTTCAGGTGGGTCAATCAAGGTCCATACTTGATTACCATACATGGATTGCATTTCAGACTTCATGGCATCTAGCCACTTGTCAGAGTTTGGTCCTACTACGGCCTCTTGATAGGTGGTTTCTTTCCAGTCCATATCTCATATGGTGTCTTTTCAACTGCCTTAGATGGAACACGATTCAGTGTGAACGCAACTATTTCCAGTGTATGGCCCCAAAAGGAAAGTGGAAGATCTGTTTGACTCATCATAGATCGAACCATATCTAATAGAGTTCGGTTTATACATACATGATGTATAAACCGAACTCGTGTATACATCATATGTATATGAAAATATATCCCCTCATATGAACATATTCGGAAACACATACATGGTGTATCATACACAGAATTTAAACGCATATGTTATGTATCATACATCACTCATACATGCTTACAACATACATACCTTAAGAATACAAGAACCTATATATCATCTATATATCATATTCTCAGTCATAACGCACATATGAATTCAAGAAAGCACACGACTCATGCAAATCGCACAAACTCAATCTATATGCACAATTGAACCTGGCTCTGATACCCATGTTGTAACACCTCTTAATTATCTCTCTTAGCTTCTATTATGATGAGTTGGAACCAATTAATGGCCTCAAATATCTTTAATTGTCAGAATGGAATAGGTTGAAAACTTAGTTTTTAGAAAAGTTATTATTCACAGTTTATCGGGCCAACTTTGAAAAATCATAACTAATTCTAGAAAAATCAAAACTGAGTGGTTCCAACTTCTATTTGAAGCTTACAAATTCCTTTATGAGGTAAAAATACTCATTTGAATAAAAACTTGTCCAGTTGGTGCAGATTCATTCGTGAAAAACACTGTTAAAATATGGTAAATTTTTCTTTTTCCAGGATTTTCTGTGATTTTTCACAAATTTTGAACAGTCATAACTTTCTGTACAAAATTCCATTTTCAGTGATCTTGGTTTTGTTTTAAAGATTGAAATGTGAACTATTTTTCCACAAAATTTCAGTTCATTTGAAATTCATTTACTATATTCCACGACAGGGTAAAGTAGGGCAAATGACCAACTTAACTTCCAACACTTAACCAAATTTCTACTTTTCTTAAATTCCCAACTTACCTTTTTAATTTCTAAACTTTTCTTAACCATTTTGATCTAGGTAATTAGGTATCCTTCAAGCATAAACTAATTATCAAGAGTCTATAGTACATTCATCCATCACATTACATAACATATTACAACATACAAACAAAATACACAAAGTTCTTGATAAAGTCCCAAAACATTATACACCCACATTTGTCTCATGCATCAACCACTTTCTCTTTACCTTTGTGAGTGCATCCACCTAAAAATTGTTAGTGGGGGAGAGTGAGATTTCAAAGAAATCCCAATAGCAAAACTTTCTAACAATTTCATAAAATGCATGACATGTTCATAATGAGTGTGAATGCATAACAAATGAATGTGCACATGAGACATGAATATGCATATGGCCATAGCACATCAAGCACATATTCACACTTTCATTTTCATACAATAAGTCATGCAAAGTTTCATTACAATTTCATAACATAAAGTTAAGTTAGAAGGTC
>JANTPZ010139559.1:0-34745 GCA_025593235.1 Vachellia pachyceras | reverse complement strand
ATCAGTCTCCGGCAGTCCCAAATCTTGGCGAGCTCCTCCAGACACCAATGAGAAGAAGCATATCTAGGTGAGAAGATGATAATCGAAGCGGCCGAGTCGTCAATGGCTTCGAGCAGACTCGGAGCTATCTCGTCACCGCAATCCAGTCCAACGTCGTCAAGGAAAACACGAACGCCGGAAGATTGGAGGGCATTGTAAAGGGGTATGGTGAAGCAACGACGAGTATCCGCACCTCTGAAGCTAAGGAAGACGTCCCAACGAAGCCTGAACGCTCCCGGAGTCGACGAAATAACGTTGCCGTCCTGTGGCATTTCCGTGTGAAACGAGTCTCTCTATTGCTTTGGGGAGTAGGAGAGAACAATTCCAGAACTGTTCCCGAAAAGAATACCGACGGCTAATTTCCGGTAGCACTGTTCTGGCAATTTCCACGCAGAATCGGATTCTGAATGACGATGAGATTTGACGGACGAGAAGGCGATTTCGGATTCTCTGCGCACTATGCTCTCAGGAGACGAATATATTTGAACACGAAGCTTCGTGTTCAGTCTTCATGTTCAGTCATGACCAAGCTTACGATAGCTGTAAAAGTGATTTTACAGCAAGCCCGCGTTAAAAGCTTAACAGTCAGCCAACCAGTCAATTCAGTCTTATGCAAGCACTGGTGCCTGTTTGGCTCAAGCGGAATCATGAGATGGAATAGGGAGATGTTGATCCCATTCGTGTTACATGTTTGGAGGGCACACAGCAAGGGAATTCATTTTTCAGCGGAAGCTTATATCCTTTTAAACGTGGAAACATTGATTTCCATCACTTTTTGTGAAACCGATTGGGTAGAAAGATTCCAAAAGGGCCTGTGACTGCATTGTGTTAATCCCCTCCTATAGTTAATGCACGAGAAAAACCATTTCTCCACAACAATGATGGACCATAAAAGCTTTTGTCCTCCTCCCTATTCCAAAAATTTTCTTTCATCTTGCTTCTTAGCTTCCATCCCCATGTTCTTCAAATCTAAGCGCCACCATCCACCACTGACATGGTAACACCACCCTCTTTAGTTTCCTTCCTTTTTTATAATTTAGAAAGCAAAGAAAGACAAGGTGAATCAGAGAAGGTTGAGCATAAAAACACCGTTTTCAGTTTGATCAGAAAACGAGTGAATAGAGTGTTATTTTTTTAGACTCTGACTATATGTAGATTACAAGCACATCATGGTTAAGAAGAAATTCGTTTAAATTTCGTGCAATCATGAGTTTCTTGTCACGTGCATCTGATTAAAAATGTAAAGAGAACAATTAAATTTGACTATAGAAATTATATAAACATGTCATAATTAAGAAGAAATTTCAAATAATTTATACCTTTGACTAGATACACATCATGGTAATCATAGTTAAAGGGCAAAATATTTAAATTTCAAGCACCTATGACATATTCATCATGTACATCTAGTTAAATGTGTATATTTGTTATAATTAACTTTGACTTGATGATCGTCAACAATAGGTCATGGTTAAGAAAGAAGGTATTTAAGCACTTTATCAGGACTTATTTTTTGTTTAATTGGGTAGTTGAACATTGTTGAATGGTAAAAAATATTTTTTAAATATAATGTTTATATTTTGCTGCAAAGGGTAAATTAATATTGTGTTTTTTAGATTTTCCTATCTATTTTTTACCATTTTAACCCAATCAAATATAAAGTTTCCTATCAAACGATTTTCATTCCAATGCATACAAAATATCTTTGTACAAAATTTTTTCCATTCCCTTCCATTCAAATCCGTTACCGTCAATTCTTTCATCTCAAACGGGCCTTGGGGTTTTGAACATTATTGAGATGAATCTTATAACAAAAAAAAATGGAAGTTTTTTATTTAAAAATAAAAATTGTTATGCTGACAATCTTCTTCTTACCTTTATATAACCTGTAATATTGTTGCTTTTAATTTTATTTATATATGTGATAAAATTAGTCCAAACATATGCTAAGTAATAGTGATGTTATCAGCTACTACTTTCATTTCTCTTACAATTGAATAAATTTTGTAGTATATACTTATTGTGAGTAATGATACCTACAAGAATCTGATTAAAAGAATTACAAAAACTTGATGGTTTGAACTTGGATACTTTATCCAAGTCTTGGTTTGGTTGATAAAAAAAAATAAGATTTAGTTAGTTAATTTGAAGAGATTAAAAAAATAAATAAGTTACTTTAAAGTAATTATATTTATCTCGGAATCCGTAATTCCTTTTTCCCAACGGATTCTCCAATACAAACTATCTACTCTAATTAATTGATTGGATTTTATATGAAGGTTGAAGGACCAAAAATGCTTATATCAAGTTTCTTAAATATATTATATCAAATTGTCTAATCACATAATTATATGCACTAATTTTTTATGGGCTTGCAGTTTGATGATAATGATTTTTTGTTAAGTAGCATTTTTGCTATGGGAGTATACACGTTGGAGTACTGTATATCCGAAAGTTTTCTTGGGACTAGATTTGCCGCGAAAGTTTGTAAAACGCATAATTTTTCACCTGGACCAATGGAAGTGTGATGGCCGTTTGCCAAGTAGGATACACAACCAAGTCAGTCCACACATCATTTCACTTTCTATGTTTTGGCTCTGATACCAAGGTAAGGAGACTCCTCGAAGGGGTCTAAAGTACCAAGAAGGAGAAGGGAATTGTGGAAAGTAGAGAGTCGACGGACGGCTTAAACCAGAATACTGAAATAGATATGCAAAAGTAAGAAAAAAGAAAAGGACCTGAGAATGGCGATAGTCCGCACTGGACTTAGACCTTCAGAGAAAGGAAGAAGAAGATGCAAGACATGATGCAAAATATAGAAAACAAAGTTTATTAATAAAGCTGGCACTTACAAAGAGGAAGTGGGAGCTGTGGGATACAAGAGGAGAGGAACAAAGGGATACAAGAGAGGAGGAGTGAAATCTGAAGCGCACTCTAAGCTTCTGCCTTTCAGTGAAGGAGTTTTCTGCTTATATAGGCTTTAGAATCACTGTTTGTACAGTGTTTTGACCTAAAACTTGCTAGCGACTTGAACTGTTTCAACAGTTCTAGTGACACTGACCATATTCCTGACTATATTCTTGGTCTGCGCATTGACCATATTCCTGGTTTGTTGGCAATATTCTTGGTCAATTGTTCTACATTGATAGTGTTTATAATAATGTTTGACAGAAATAATAGTAAAGATTCCTAACTATCATCTCCAAGATGGGTGATCTCGAACTCTTCTTCATCATCTGGATCTGGTGCTGGGGAGTTGAATGTTGATGGTCATTGGCTTGCTTCGCTTGAAGGGGAATCTTCATTAGTGAAAAGTTGAATTATTGAGCCGAATTCTTGCACTCCTGTATGCTTTGTACTCCTACGAGTCTAGTTTGAATTCTGGCTTTTTGGTTTTGAAAAATACTTTGCTCTAAAAGGCAAAGATATTCAGGGTTTTCCTTGAACCATTTTTCTGCAATTGCAAGGTTAAGAAATTTTAATTGGAACTTTTCCCACCATCTGATAAAGGGAATTCACTATAAAATTGGGAGAACAGCTGCATCTCTATCTTGATGAGAAAAGGAGTATTGCTAGGAGAATATCCAAGCCCCTGATAATTTAGAAAAATATTGTAGTTCCATTGGCATGGCAGGCTTTACACAAAGATTAAATTTTTGTTTTAAAGTACTCAAAGGCTCCAATTACATCAGGGGAAAAACTTGGGGGTAACTCCAAAGAAATCCCACCAATGTAGAAACCATTGAGGAAATTGGTACTTGGTTGATTTATTAAAATAAATAAACCAAGAATGTTTAAAAAACCGATTTTGGTCCCAAAAGATTTTCCACCAGGCATCTTGATAATCCCAGTATGAATATCCATTGGGTTCAAAATCAATATCCAAAAAACGTGGTTTGTTTAAATCAAATCTCCACTGGGATGGAGTGCGAACCTTTTTGATTTGAAGAGTAGAATGAGTTATTAAAGATTTATCTTTTGGATATGCTTTTCTAGAGAGAGAGCAACAGAATCAGAATGAATCAATATTAATTCATAATACTCTCTTGTTTTTCGAGATTAACAGGCTTAAAGTGCTATCCAGAGGGAAAAATCTTTAAGGTTGTTAAGTTGGGTGTTTTTTCAAAAAATTCTAGTTCAACCTAACAAATGAATCTAGCTTTACCTAGCTTTTGTACATAAGGTGTTACTGGTTTCCTTTCAAGCTGGATGGTAAGTGCTTGGGAGGATACAGTTACCAATTGTTTTTAAGAAACCGGAACTGGTGTTTTTGAGAGTTGAAGAGCATATTGTGGGTTAATCAAATCATACTCTTGTTTGGTCATGGTTTGAAGAGCTAGTGTTTTCTCATCTTGTTTAGCCAGTATTTGGCTCCAGTTTTGTGATGGGAGTTTCTGGACATAAGATTGAAGGGTTTTTTTATCAGATTTTTGGACTGAAAGTCTTGTTTGTGATTTTTGAGTAGAAGACTCAAATTTTTTTGATACTGGATTGGGTCAAAGACCCTGTTTGTTGGGTGGATGACCCTTTTTACTGGGTAGATGACCCTGTTTGCTGGGACAAAGTCCCTGTCAATTGTCTCATAAAATCTTGAATTTCTTCTGAGCATAGTGGTGATTGGGCTCATTTCAAAGGCTCTTTGCCTTTGTCCATTTCTTCATCTTTATTCTTATTCTTCTTTTTAGGAGGCATTTTGGTACAGGGGTTTGGTCACTCAGTTTTCCTATAAAAACTCTTTAGTTAGGAAATATGAGAGAGAATTGGAAGTGCCTTTAATAAATTCAATACCAAAATCAAAAACACTTAAAATTGCTTGACATCTGGCAAAAATTTGTTTAGATGCAAGGTTTTGGATATCCTTTTGCAAAACATCTTTAGTAGATTTACAATCAATACGGACTAAAAACCTTTAATTTAAAAGATCGGACTGAAATTTGGAGATGGACACGATAATCGCCAAAATTTCTTTTTTGATTGTTGAATAATTTTTATTGAGCGGAATTCCAATGTTTGGAAGTAAAGGAAATGATTTCTTCTTTATGATTGAATTTTTGTTTGAGTATGCCTCCGTAACCAATATCAGAGGCATCAGTTTCAACAATTTTAAAAGCAGTTGGATTAGGAAGGCTAAGGCATGGGAGTTCCTTAACCTGTTGTTTAATTTGTTTAACAATGTTAGTATGGGTGTCAGTCTAAGGAGGAGGGTTGTTTTTCAACCTCTGATGAAGATGCTTGACAAAGTTACTGAGTTGAGGTATGAAATCAGCAACATAATTTAAACATCTCAAGAACCTTTAGAGTTGATTTTTATTGATAATTTGGTTAGAAAATTTATCAGCGAATTGAATCGCCCTTTCTAAAGGAGTGATTTTCCCTTGATAAATCCAATGACCAAGAAAACAAATTTGTGTTTGAAAAAGAGATATTTTTTGTTTAGAAACTACCAAACCATTTCGTTCTGCAAATTTAATAAAATGGAATATATGTTTGAAATGTTGATAAATGGAATGAGAAAAAATTAATACATCATGAATATATACTATAATAAACTGATGACAATCATTAAATATCTCATTCTTGATTCTTTGAAATTCAGAGAGAGCATTTTTCAAACTAAAAGGCATAATATTCCACTTATACTGTCCAAATGGTGCAATAAAAGCAGTTTTATCTTGTTTAGAAATTTGAATATGCCAAAATCCAGATTTCATGTCAAATTTTGAAAAGATTTTTGCATAATGAAGATGTTTAAGCATATCAGACTTGTTTAGGATTGGATAACGAATCCATTGGAAAGCTTCGTTAATTGATAACATGTCTTGGATTTCCTCTTTCAATTTCTGCATTTTTATTAACATAAAAAGCATCACATGACCAATGACTCATACTTTCCTAATAAGTTTTTTATTTAAAAGATCTTGAATCTCTTTTTTACAAGTTTCAAGAAGATCTTGACTCATTTGGATTGGTCTAGCTTTTGTTGGAATATTTTTCTCAGAAAAGTTGGGTTCATATCGTAAATCTACCATATGCTGCTTCCTATCCCAAAAGGCATTTGGTAAATAAGAACAAATTCTTGTATGAATTGTTTTTAAACATTCTTGAATTTTATTCTGAACTTTTGGTTTGGGATAAAAATTGTTCAATCCTTTGAAAAGAAATTTCTTCTTTCAAAAAATTTATTTGATTTTGTTTAAAATAAATTGGATTTAATTCTCTTACTTTTATAGACCGAGCCCATCGGAAAAGAATCTTTTTCCAAAAAGGTTTTTGGAAATTCCTTCTCTTCCTGTTTGATAAGGAAACAGAAGAGTTGCAAAGGATGCTCTAAGGATGATTTGTCCAGACATTTCTTTTACTAAAATAAAAGGTGTTTTAATTTTCAAATATTCATTTTGAATAACAACATCTGAAATCCTGTATTCAACATTTAACATATCTTTGGTTATGCCTTTTAAAATCTCAGTTGTTTTTTCAAAATACTTTGTAGGAACAAGTCCTTCTAAAATGCAGTTAGACTCTGCTCCTGTGTTAAACAAAACTATTGTTTCTAAAACAAAATTATTCCCAATAATAAGTTTTGCTTTTATATGAAACTTTTTGTATGTAAATTGTGAAATTATGTTTAGGAAAGATTCTTCAAACTCTTCAGGCTGTTTGTTAAAGTCTGTGTGAATCTGTTTTTCTTGACTTTTATTTATGTTAGAAAATTGATTTTCAGATATTTGAGAAATCAATGTTTGTTGGGTATCTTGTCTTAGTTTAATTAATTTTACCTCGGATTTAAGATTATTAATCTCCAACTAGAGTGTTGATACATTATTTTGATGATAACAAAATAAAATGATTTATAAGATTGAAAATTGAAATGATTTATCTGTCATAACTCAATGCTTTGTATGAATACTCGAGCATTAATTCACAGTATTGGTTTTAAAACTGAGCTTTGTGCAGTACTTTCAGTGGATACTTCAAGTATTGACTTAAAGTATTGTCAATACTCGAGCACTGGTTACCAATGCTCCAGCATCGAGCTTTGAAAAGGAGTTATAAACAGTGCTACCATCGAGTACTTCAAGCATTGGCATGAAGCATTGCCATTGCTCGAGCACTGGTTTCCCAGTGCTCGAGCATTGGGTTCATAGTGCTCGAGCATTGGGCTAAGTCAGGGCACTCAGACAGTGCTGCAATGGAATGCTCCAAGTGTTGGCTGAAAGCATAGCCAATGCTCGAGCATTGAAAACTCAGTGCTCAAGTATTGAGGTTTTTAAAGATACTCTCAGACAACACTTCAAGCATTGGCTGAAAGTATAGTCAATGCTCAAGCACTAGAAAGCAGTGCTCGAGCATTTTGAGTTTCTGGCAATACCTTCAGACAATACTCCAAGCAGAAGCTTCCAGCAGAGCCAATACTCAAGCATAGTTTTTCAGTACTCGAGCACTCAGGTTCTTCACAGTCTGCTGGAATGAAACACTGCAAGTATTGAGTGAAAGCATTGACAGTGCTCGGGTACTAACATCCAATGCTCGAGCATCGGGCAAATTGTTTCACTGTTCACTAGTACTCTTTGAAAGTACTCAAGCATTCACTCCAAGCATGTCAAGTACTCAAGTTCTCTCATCTTCTCACTCGAGTATTGAGTTCATTTCTCATCTCTCAACCTCAATGCTTTCACAGAACACTGAGGAATCTTATAAAGCATTGATAAAACTCGAACATCTTGATTTAACACTCGAGTACTGTGAATTTTCAAAACCTATATTTTTCAACACTTGCACAGAATACTCAAGCAATACTAGGAAGCATTATTAGTACCCAAGCATTATGATTTCTTACTCGAGTATTTGATTTCTTTTCAAATACTTTCATATAATACTCGAGCATTGTGTCAAAGCACTGAAATTTTCTTTGAAAATCTTCAAAGAATACTCGAGCATTGAGAAAGCTATGCTCGAGCATTGTTGCTCTGACAGCTTTATGTCTGATACACTCATCCTATGCTACTCACCTACTTTCCTTATTTGTGTAACGACATTTTGAATATTAACTGCCCTCATAAATGCAGTAACTTGAATCATTAAATGAGGAAAGAAGCACATACATGGTCCGAGGCTCGGAGACTTTAACATTCTTCTGCAACATTCGTCGTTGTCTGACTCAGTAGCATTAAATGCCATTAATGAAGAAACCAAATGGTCAATGGTGAGAGTAACGGCTATTAAATGGAGTCTAACGGACATTGAAGAAACTCTCAACTATAAAAGGACTAGCATTCAATATAGAGAGAACAACGAACATTCTAAGCATTCAAGGCTGCTTTTTTTCATTCTCTGTATTATTTGAATATTTCTTTCTAAGCTTCATTATTAGCCATCTACTCTTTTGAGAGAGAATCCTTTGGCAAAAATACTTTGTAAATTTGTGAGAAACTCAAGGACGGGACCTTGAGTCTATTGGACTGAGAGAAAGTTAGAAAACAGAGAGTGTGTCACTCTGTTTTAGTGAAGAGTGAAAGAAGGAGTGGATTCCCAATCTGTACAGGCTAGTGAAGCCTCACTTCTTTGTTGATGGTGGATTTGGAAATCTCAAGGGTGCTCTGAGGACTGGACGTAGGTCGAGGAGACCGAACCAGGATAAATCTTTGTATTCATCTTTGCTCTTCACTCTCGGTGACTTTGTTTTTAATTCTGTGATTTTAAAACATTAAAATTTTATTAGACCAATTCACCCCCTCTTGGTCAAATCCTATTCTAACATGGTGGTCTTGGATTGTTGTAGGTTTAGAGGTTTGCTTAAATTTGTTAAGAATTTGGGTTAAATCATATTTAAAAGAAAGTTTATGTTTTGATTTAGAATCGGAGTTTGAGGTGGATGCTGAAGTTAAAATATCTTTATATTTTAAGAGATACTTGCCCTTCTTGTTATCCGGGAGTTGATCAATAGCTTCCAGTAAAAGACTTTGCTCACTACTAATCACGTTTATAATTGGGGAACTAGATGAATCAGAAAATTCATCAAGCTGAATTTGGTTTATGTTTTTGGAAGAACAAGAACTAGATTCATTTCCTTACTCTGAATTAGATTCAGAATTTGAATCCGAATCAAGTATGAGTTTGTTTATCTGTTGGAGTATGGGTTCTTCTAGATGAAGTGCCTTAATCTTTTTAGAAAACCTACAATATCTAGAAATGTGACCAGGTTTCCCGTATTTGAAATAGATAATTTTTGACTATTTTGGGAGGTCAACACACGGTTTGGATCTAAATTCATTTTTAAATTTCCTTGGGGAAGTATTAGGTTTGGATTTTCTAAAGGGTTTGTGAGGAATTTTATATCTTTTTGAGAAATGTTTATGATGTTTCTTCCGTGAAGGATTAGTCTTTTATAGCAAGGAAAGCCAAATTGTTCACAAAATATGCCCAATTCTCTCTTGTTGCAGTCTTTTCCTTCGCCAATTGGTGTTGAATCTTATCCTCTTGACAAATTTTAAATGCAGTTTTCTAAACGTAAGAGATCATTTGTTTATAAATCAAGTGTTCTAGGGGATGTTGCCATCATTGAGACTTCTTCATTTTTCTTTCACCCTCTCACCAAACGCAGTTGGTAAGCTGGCTAAAAAATTTTCTTTCCAACATGGTTGATGAGCATCATTCCTGGTGAAGACTCGAGTTAAAAACGTATCTCTATACCATCTAAAATCATATAGTGTTATGCACTTAAGATTTAAAAGTAATTCTACAGACCTATCTTTGTAACACCTTCTATTTTCCCCTATTTCCTAATATTACATCACTTTAGAACCACTATTAGGCTTTAGAAGACTCAAATTGGCCTTTTAGTGAACTTGAAAATTTTTCTTTTTTCTTCAAAAACGCTGTTACTGTTCACTGACTCATTTTCTAGATTTCTGGCCCAAATTTGAAAAATCATAATTAATTCTAGAAAAATCAAAACTAAGTGGTTCCAATTTCTAAATTTAGATTATTAAGTGATCTATAGGAAAAAAAATACTAATTGGTTCCAATTCTTGCCCATTTAAATCAGTTTATTCCGAAAATATGCACTGTTCCAATGGTCACTTCCAGTTTTTTCAGATTTTTCCCTTAACTTTGGAAAATCATATCTCTTAAAGTACACATCCAAATTTCAAAATATTTATATCAATTTAAAGTTCAGGATGTGTAGTTTCTGACCGTAAATTTTTATCTCAATTGGAGCTCGTTTACTATTTTTATTTGTCATGTGAAACTGGTCAGTTTTTCAAGGTCTTTGGAACCCTTTAGCTTTGAAAACCAACTTTTCTTAAAATTCACCAAAACCTCTTTTTGGTTCATTAACCCACCTCTATCATGCATGATTATCTATTTACCATTCCTTAGCACTTTTAGCCCATTTTCATGCATGCATCATCACATATTTACATGTTACTTCATGTTGAGGTTTAAGGGTTATAATCACAACAACTTCATAGAGTGTTTAGCAACTCATATATTTACACAAAAATCATGCAAGCAAGAGCAACATCTTCATTCATCAATAACCTTTTCCTTACCCTTACTTGAGCTTCCACCTACATGGTTAGTTGGTGGGGAATGAGATTTGGGAATCCCAATAGCAAAACTACATAATCAAGATATTGTAAATGTGTATACATAACTTTAAAGCATGTGTATGATCATATAAACTTGTGACACATCAAATTACACTTTATAATGTATATGGCCATAGCATAAAAGTCACATTTCATACACAAATCATTCACTTCAATCATCATAAAAGTTCATATAGCATTAACAACTCATTTTCATAAACATAAGAGAATATTAGTAGTCTTTCTACCTTGATTTAGCTTTCCTTTTTCTTGAAATTTAAAGTTCTCTTGGGTAACTTTCCAAAAGTGTTCTTCAAGGTCTCAAATTCCTAAACACCATACAATAACATGCTCATAAATTTCCAGCCACCATCAAGGCAAGAAAAATCACCAAAAACGCAATATTACAACTATTGCTCTCTCAAAACCTTAAAGCTTTGTAACTTGTTCTTGTGATTTCAAAAGCTTCCCGAATCCTTTTATTACTTTAACCCTATACAAAATTTTCTTCTAAAGCCAAAGCTCAAAACAATCAAAAACACATCCCTTCTATTTTTTCTTTACTTGGCCGAGAAATAGCAAAAAGTAGAGTAAGAAAGAGTTTTCAACTTTCAACATGTATTCTTGCATATTCATGCTCCCAAACCACTATCCATACATCAAACAGCTCAAAAACAACCCTTCCCATTTAGCCAAGATGGCATCACCCTCACCCTCAAAACTTGGGGTTTTCCAAAAATTTTCACAACCACCAAAACAACCATCAAAACCATTAAGTTAGCTTTTACTACTCAAGAACTTGCAACCATTTACTACCTTTAAAACCTTCTTTTTTCCATTTTCATCTTCCAAAAGAGAGGCTCATTCAAGAAAAAAAAAACCAAGAGAAAGGTAGTATAATGTTGCAAAGTTTGAGAGAAGATGAAGGTTTGAGAGCTTACTCTTATTACGTTGTTGTTGGAAGCATGCTCTTCCTTCTCTTGGGAGCAAAAATGGTGTTTTGGGAGCTTGGGAGGGAGAGGAAAAATCTGACCAAATATAGAGGGAGGGAGCACAGTTTTGGGAGAGAGAAATGGAGAGTTTATCTTATCAAAATGCTTTTGAAATAATGGATGGATGGGATTAAAACTTGGTCTCCAAGTTTTGTCTTGAATGGAGGAGATTATGCCAAGTGTCAAGCTCTTGTGGTTCTCATATAGCTGTAATTATTACTCTCTAGCTTGGCCGCCAAGACTTGGTTAGGCTATTGGCTCTCCGGTTACTTGATCCCGTGGCACGCATTTTTGTAAAGTAACATTTAATCGGGTAACTTTCTTTTTACTTTTCCGGAGACTTTCTCTCTCATGTGGTGCCATTTCCTTGGCCTCCTTGCCTAGGTGACATCATTTCCTAGTCCAAAATGTCCCCGGGGTTTTCTCGTAACTCGTTAGGATTCCTCGATTTGCGTGAAACACTGTAAAGCGTGCTTCCGGCAGCCAATTTGACTTAAGGGCATGGAAAATGTCTATATTTTTCCCTGATACTCCAACCCTTTTCTGTTCCTCAAAATTCTTCCCGGATTTTCCGTAATTAATTTTCTATGAAAATCTTTTTTCATGGCTTTCGGGCACTATTGTTCTCCGTACTTCAAAATTGTCCGTAACGGATACTGGATAATAATTTTATTAAATAATTTAGGACCCAACTAAAATTTTCTTAGTTTGGGTCTTTGGCATTTGAAGACTCCTAATACCTCGAATAATTATTTCTCAGTCTTTCAGTTCTCTAAAAATCCTTAATTACGGAAATGCCATTATATTCCTTTCTCTTTCTTACTTTCTACATATTTATGAAAATGCCACTATCTTTCTTACTTCTCTCTTAATTTCCAAAATGTTATCACTTTTTCTACTCTTTCTTACCCTTGGTTAACTTTGATATTTTTGGTCAACTTTGACTTTTGTTAACTTTCGACCAAATTACCAAAATGTCCTTATTATTTGATAACATTTTATGCCCTAGGCCTTTTTAATCAAAATGACTATTTTACCCTCGTCATTTGTGCCAAATGACCATTTTGCCCTTTAGTCATTTTTACTTAGAATTTTCAAGACTAGGGACTTAGTGAAGCATCCTCTTTCTTATTTATAGGCATTTTCCTTTCTATGGGCCTTAAATCACTTCGTAATTCATCGGCTTGGCCTTTATTTCCGTTTACAAAATTTGAGATATTACAATCTTTCCATAAGTAAGGATCGCCCACAAAATGTTTAACAATTGTAAAAATTAATCTGTTAACAGAATCAGGAATAGGCTCACCATTATGGGTAATAGGTGTCCCATCTGCTTCTATTTTAACAGCAGAAAACATAGTTAGTTTATCTTGAGAAGAAATATAATAATCTCACCATCGTTTCAAT
Source organism: Vachellia pachyceras (assembly GCA_025593235.1). Taxonomy (NCBI): domain Eukaryota; kingdom Viridiplantae; phylum Streptophyta; class Magnoliopsida; order Fabales; family Fabaceae; genus Vachellia; species Vachellia pachyceras. Next base: position 21,715 of record JANTPZ010139559.1, on the reverse strand, counting down.
TGTCCAGAAAATCCAAAAATTAAAAGATTGATTATTTCTTCATCAATATAATCAAACTGTGTTTGATAGGCAGTACAAACCATACCCATTTCTTGCAATAGATCTAAAATTTGTCTTTTAGTGAGACTGTCTATGTTCCATTCATAAATGTAATTTGTGTTAAAGGATTTAATCTTTGTTGGTGTTTCTTCCACAAGGACATCAGGAGGTGTCGCACGTGGATAGTAAAGTTTAGAAGGTTTTCGCCAAGAAAATTTGTTGATTTGAATTTCGGATGTTGGAGAATTAATTTCAGGGTTGGTATCAGAATTTGATTCATGTTTTCGAGAGACAACCTGTATTCTAGTATTACTAGAAGATTGAGGAGTTTCAGGAACGGTTGATTCAATTAGATGTAATCTTTATTCTATTTGTCTGATTAAATCAACTTTAGTCTTTGTTTGGATTTTTGTTCTTATTTGAGGATTAATTTCAAAAGGTTTGAATAAAGGTGTTTGAATATTAGCAGTGTGTTTAGAATTAACAGGAGACGGTTGTGAGGTTGAGGGAGTTTGGTTAATATGATCTCCAATGATCTAGAGATATTGGTTAGTTTAATTGTTTTGTTCAATAATATTTTAATATCTCTGGGATCAACCTCTTATTCAACATTTTTAAATTTAAATGGTGCAGCGATAATAGGATGTCCTTTATCATCTATGAGTTTAGGAATTTGAACTAGGGTTGAAGGGTGAAGGCTGAAGAAATTGTTTCTTTCGAAGGAGTATTCCAATCTCTTTTAGCAACATTGATATTTGCAAAAAAGAGATAGTTTAAATTATGTTTGTAAGCATAAGTCTGGAACCAGTCGAAAAAGGGAATGTTTATTTCATGAAATTCCAGAAATTTATAAAATTGTGTTTGAACTTGGTTCCTTGAATCACATTTACAATTTTCATTAAACCAAAGTATTTTCTAAGGAATAAAATTCTTTTTGAAGACTTGGTTTATCAATTTCAAAATGATTTTTGATAACAGAAATACTTCTGGTTTCACCATTCATATCAGATTGAGTTGGAGAACCTACCGTTAGGTCATCATCCTCCCATTGATATGATGTTTGAGGAATATTTGGAGTGTTATCTGCTCCTTGCATTGAAAACGTAGTTAAGAAAGAATTAACTGCAGGTGTCTCAGCAAGAGGAACATAGATAACTGAAGGAAGAGATTGAGGTACCGATGAACAAGAGTGCCTGGGTAGCTCACTGTTTACTTTCTAAAATCTTCATATGAAGACCTGGATGTTTGATAAAAAGATTGTCGAGATCTGTCAAAAGAAACATGAACAGTTCCTGAAGGGTCCGAAGTTATCCTACTGACTTGAGGCATAGGTCTCGGAGTAGGCTGGGTGGCTTGGTCAAGTTGCCAATCTTCAGGAAGGACAATGTCTTTCCACATGATGGTTTGAGGAATCATGATATTAGCATTCTTATAATCTGTTAAGAAAACTATTGTTTGACTATCATCTTTGGGCATAAGAGCCATTGATGTAGTAGTTTTTGAGACCTTATATTGTATCTTGTATTGCAAAGATACAGGATCAGATCCGGGTTTCATGTTGAATCCTTTGAAATTGATCAGGATTTTGAGAGTATCCATAATGTTTTGATCATTCAAATGAATAGTTTGGTTGAGGTAACAGTTAAAGTAGACTGGGCCCTCATGGAGACCTTCTTCGACTGCAGCAAAAGGGAGTCCGAAAATTTGTTATTTCTACCATCTCTTAGGAAAACAAAGGCAGCAACATTAAGACCTCTCCGGACCAGAGATTTCAAGGCTACTTGAACACATTCAATATGCATCCAAGTATATTTTTGCCTATGTTTTTTAAAAGATTTTCGGGAAAGAAGAATAAATTCTTCCTACCCTGGTTGAATTGCAATGGATTCTTCAGCGGTTCTTATGATATAATCATGTTTAGTCCACCATCGGCAGTGTTGTTGGTTAATTTTGTTTGTAGAGACTTTTGGAAGAGTCCAATCGTCTATGTTTGGTTAATTTCTTGAAATTGTATTTCTTCAGAAAAGATGTTTTTGAAAGAAGAAGAAGAAGAACTTGCCATGTTTGTGTTGTTATTATTGCTTGAAGAAGATGGAGAGGAAGAGGATGAAGAAGTTCTAGGAATGGAAAAAAGAGCTCATAATTAAAACAGACAAAAAATTAAATAGCAAGAAATAAAATACTAGAAAGTAAAATTGTAGAAAGATAAATAGAGGATGAAAACAGAAGGCCTTAATCTCATTTACTTAGTATCATCACCTTCAGGTTTCATAGAGGTGTAATGATTAAAATTCATCAGAATTATTAAAATATCATGTTAAGAATTTGTGATGTTACTTCAACTTATTATTAGAATCAGGTTTAGAAAGTGAAGGTGTTGCACTCATTCGAATGAGGTCCAACATTCATTCGAATGAAGACGTCCAAATTTGCACATTTACAAAGATAGGGCACTCATTCAAACGGTTTAGAAAGTACACTTTCTAAACCATTACTCATCTGAAAGGTTTAGAAAGTCCAATTTCTAAATTTTTCGAGAAAAATTCGGTTTAGAAAGTCCATCATTTGAATGAATATAAAACTCATTCGAATGAGTTTATGCTTTATAAACGGTTCAGAAAGTTTAAACTTAAAAATGATGTACATTCTTTGTTTGATATCCAAATTTAACGAATCAACTATCATTGAAAATCCCTTTGAGTCTATTTTTGAATGAGATAGGTTTCACCTCAATATGATATGTTTATTAAGATATATCATCAAAAGGTGAACATATACCACGAATAAATGTTTTTCAGATGTATGTTTAGATTTTTTATTATATTTCTCAATACACATGTACAATGATTGTGAAACTTCTTTCATTTGAAAGTAGACTCAAATATTTTTCCAACGATAGGTCATTCGTTAAATTTGGATTTCAAACAGAGGAGATATAATATTTTAAAATTCATACTTAAAACTGTTAGAAACCATGCTTTCTAAACGGTAACTAGAAGCTTTGGTTTAGAAAGCATGGTTTCTATTTCATACAATGGTGTAGAAATTCGAGACTCATTCGAATGAGTTTTAGTTTCATTCGAATTACTTTTAGGTTATGGAAAATAAAGCTTTATAAAATATAACTTCAAAATGTTGTAACTTCTTCATTTGAACTCCAAATATGACAAATGACCTATCCTTGGAAAGCCCTTTGAGTCTAATTTCAAATAAACAAGTTTGAAATCAATTAGATGTGTAGTTTAAAGCATATCATACAAAAACTGAATATATATTGGGAATAAACCTATTCCTAATATATGTTTGGTTTTTGATTATACCTCTCAATCTATATATCCAATGGTTCTCAAACTTATTTCATTTAAAAGTACACTTAAATATATTTCAAACCATAGGTTATTCATTAAATTTGAAGTTAGAACGAGGAGATACAGCATTTTGAATTGAAGAAGTCAATTTTTATTTGAATGAGTACAAATTCTGATTCGATTTTGGAGTTCAATTTGGAGTTCCAACATTAGGTCATTCGTATGAGTGCCAATTCTTATTCGACTTAGTGCTCATTCTTATTTAACCAAGTTCCAACTCTTATTCAAATGATATTTAGATCTCATTCGAATGAGACTTTCTAAACCGTTGTTATCAAATATGGTTTAGAAAGTGATGATGTTGCGCTTATTTGAATAAGGATTGGCACTCATTTGAATGAAGAAGTCAATTTGTACCTTGATGAAGATGAGACACACATTCGAATGAGTAACATACCTCATTCAAATGAGACTTTCTAAATCATTGTTATCAAATATGTCTTAGAAGGGATGATGTTGCACTCATTTGAATAAGAATTATCACTCATTTACAAAGCCTACTTTTTAAACCTTATTTGATAACAACGGTATAGAAACTCTCAATTGAATGAGGTCTAAACCTCATTCGAATAAGAATTTGCACTTAGTCGAATAAGAATTGGTAATGATTTGAATAACCTATCGTTGGAACTCCAAATTTAACTCGAAAATCAAATAAGAATTGGCACTCATTTGAATAAGAATTGACTTCTTCATTTCAAAACGTTGTATCTCCTCGGTTTAACCTTCAAATTTAACGAATGACCTATGTTTTGAAATCTCTTTAAGTCTATTTTCAAATGAGACATGTTTTACAATCATTGGATATGTGGATTGAGATATCATCAAAACACCTAACATATATAAGGAATATGCTTATTCTTGATATATATATTCCGTTTTTTTATTATTTCAAAACGTTGCATCTTCTTCGTTTGAACTCCAAATTTAACGAATGACATATCGTTGGAAACATATTTGAGCCTATTTTCAAATGAAATACCATTAGATATGTGTATTGAGAGATATAATTGAACAACCAAACATATACCAGGAATACATTTATTCCTAATACAAGTTTTTTTATGGTATCTCTCAATGCAGATATCCAATTGATTTCAAAATTATCTAATTTAAGATTAGACTCAAAGAGCTTTACAACAATATATTATTTGTTAAATTTAGAGATCAAACGAAGAAGTTATGACATTTGAAGTTTAAACTTTCTAAACCGTTTATAAAGCGTAAACTGATTCGATTGAGTTTTATGTTGATTCAAATGATGGAATTTCTAAACCAAATTTTCCACAAAAAGTTTAGAAAGTGGACTTTCTACATTTATTTTTGATAAACAGTTTAGAAAGTTGACTTTCTAAACCGAATTTTCCCCAGAAGGTGTAGAAAGTCCACTTTCTAAACCATTTATCCAAAATACAGTTTAGAAAGTCCTCTTATTTCAAAATGGTGTATCTCCTTTGTCTGAACTTCAAATTTAACGAATAACCTATTGGTTAAACACTCTTTGAGTCTAATTTCAAATGAAATACTCTTTGAGTCTAATTTCAAATGAAAAATTTTCACAATCATTGTATATGTGTATTGAGAGATATAATAAAAAACCAAACGTATATCTGAAAAACGTTTATTCATCTTATATGTTCACTTTTTCGATGATATGTCTTAATCCATATAACATATTGAGGCGATACCTATCTCATTCGAAACTAGCCTCAAAGGGCTTAACAACAGTAGGTGATTCATTAAATTTTGATATCAAAAGAAGAACTTACATCGTTTTCAAATTTAAACTTTCTCAACCATTTATAAGACGTAAACTCGTTCAAATAAGTTTTATATTCATTTGAACGATGGATTTTCTAAAAAAAATTTTGCCCAAATAGTTTAGAAACTGGACTTTCTAAACCTTTCAGAGGAGTAAAGTTTAGAAAGTTGACTTTCTAAACCGTTCGGGAAAATACGGTTTAGAAAGTCAACTTATATCAAAACGCTGTATCTCCTTCGTCTAAACTCTAAATTTAGCGAATGACCTATCGGTTCAAATATCTTTGAGTCTACTTTCAAATGAAATAATTTTTCCAATCATTGTATATGTGTATTGAGAGATATAATAAAAAACCAAACATATATCTGGAAAATGTTTATCCATGGTATATGTTCACTTTTTAGATGATATCACTTAATCCACATATCATATTGAGGAGAAACCTATCTCATTCGACACTAGCCTCAAAGGGATTTCCAACGGTAGGTGATTCATTCAATTTTGATATCAAACGAAGAATTTACATTGTTTTCAAATTTAAACTTTCTGAACCGTTTATAAAGGGTAAACTCATTCGAATAAGTTTTATATTCATTCAAATGATGGACTTTCTAAACCAAATTTTTCCCAAATGGTTTAGAAATGGAACTTTCTAAACCTTTTAGAGGAGCAAAGGTTTAGAAAGTCGACTTTCTAAAGTGTTCCAGAAAAATACAGTTTAGAAAGTTGTTTATCCAGAATACGATTTAGAAAGTCCACTTATATCAAAATGCTATATCTTCTTTGTCTGAACTCCAAATTTAACAAATGACCTATTGGTTAAAAAATCTTTGAGTCTAATTTCAAACGGAATAAGTTTCACAATCATTGTATATGTATATTGAGAGATAAAATAAAAAATCAAACATATATCTAGAAAATGTTTATTTATAGTATATGTTCACTTTTTCGAAGATATCTCTTAATCCACATACCATTTTGAGGAGAAACCTATCTCATCCGAAACTAGCCTCAAAGGGCTTTCCAACAGTAGGTGATTTGTTAAATTTTGATATCAAACGAAGAATTTACATCGTTTTCAAATTTAAAATTTCTGAACCATTTATAAAGCGTAAACTCATTTGAATGAGTTTTATATTCATTCGAATGATAGACTTTCTAAACAGAATTTTTCCCTAATGGTTTAAAAATTGAAATTTCTAAACCTTTCAGAGGAGTAAAGGTTTAGAAATTGGACTTTCTAAACCGTTCAGGAAAAATATGGTTTAGAAAGTCCGCTTTCTAAACTGTTTGTCCAAAATACGGTTTAGAAAGCTCGCTTATCTCAAAATGTTGTATCTCCTCCATCTGAACTCCAAATTTAACGAATGACCTATCGGTTGAAATCTCTTTGAGTCTAATTTCAAATGAAATAAGTTTCACAATCATTGTGTATGTGTATTGAGAGATATAATAAAAAAACCAAACATATATCTAGAAAACGTTTATTCATGGTATATGTTCACTTTTTTTATGATATCTCTTAATCCACATATCATATTGAGGTGAAACCTATATCATTCGAAATTAGACTCAAAGGGCTTTCCATAGGTAGGTGGTTCGTTAAATTTTGATGTCAAACAAAGAATTTACGTCGTTGTAAAATTTAAACTTTCTGAACCTTTTATAAACGGTAAATTCATTCGAATGAGTTTTATATTCATTCGAATGATGGATTTTCTAAACCGATTTTTTTCCCAACGGTTTAGAAACTGGACTTTATAAACCTTTCAGAGGAGTAAAGGTTTAGAAAGTCCTCTTTCTAAACCGTTTATCCAAAATAAGGTTTAGAAAGTCCACTTATCTCAAAACGTTGTATCTCCTCTATCTAAACTCTAAATTTAACGAATAACCTATCAGTTGAAAAAATTTTGAGTCTAATTTCAAATAAAATAAGTTTCACAATCATTGTATATGTTTATTGAGATATATAATAAAAAAACCAAACATATATTTGGAAAACGTTTATTCATGGTATATGTTCACTTTTTGATGATATCTCTTAATCCACATATCATATTGAGAAGAAACATATCTTATCCGAAACTAGCTTAAAGTCTTTCTAACATTAGGTGATTCATTAAATTTTGATATCAAACGAAGAATTTACATAATTTTCAAATTTAAACATTCTGAACCGTTTATAAAGGGTAAACTCATTCGAATTAATTTTATATTCATTCGAATAATGGACTTTTTAAACTGTATTTTTCCTGAACGGTTTAGAAAATGAAATTTCTAAAACTTTTAGAGGAGAAAATTTTTAGAAAGGGGACTTTCTAAACCGTTCGGAAAAAAAGAAGATTTAGAAAGTCCGCTTTCTAAACCGTTTATCCAAAATACGGTTTAGAAGGTTCATTTATCTTAATACATTGTATCTCCTTCGTCTGAGCTCCAAATTTAACGAATAACCTATTGGTTGAAAGCTCTTTGAATCTAATTTCAAATGAAATAAGTTTCACAATCATTGCATATATGTATTGAGAGACATAATAAAAAAACCAAACATATATCTGGAAAAATTTTATTCATGGTATATATTCACTTTTTCGATGATATCTCTTAATCCACATATCATATTGAGATGAAATCTATCTTATTCGAAAGTAGACTCAAAGGGCTTTCCAACGGTAGGTGATTCATTAAATTTTGATATCAAAAGAATTTACATTATTTTCAAATTTAAACTTTTTGAATCCTTTATAAAGGGTAAACTCATTTGAATGAGTTATATATTCATTCAAATGATGAACTTTTTAAACTATATTTTTCCCGAATAGTTTAGAAAATAAACTTTCTAAACCTTTCAGAGGAACAAAGGTTTAGAAAGTGGATTTTCTAAACCGTTTGAATGAGTGCCCTATCTTTGTAAATGTGCAAATTTGGACTTCCTCATTCGAATGAGTATTGGACCTCATTCAAATGAGTGCAACACCTTCATTTTCTAAATCGTATTTGCAAACAACGGTTTAGAAATTATTATTCAAATCAAATTTACAATTTATTCGACTAAGTCACTCCAATTTCACTTCATAAACAAAATTGGACTCTTTCATTCGAATGAGGATTATGATGCATTCGAATGAGTGCAGCGTGGCAAAGATTCCTAAGAAAAATGGTTTAGAGAGTTAAATGACGTGGAGGCTGACTTGGTCCTGTATCCTACTTGGCAAACGGCTGTCACGCTTCCATTGGTCCAGGTGAAAAATTATGCGTTTTGCAAACTTTCCTGGCGAATCTAGTCCTAAGAAAACGTCTGGATATACAGTACTCCAATGTGTATATTTCCATGGCAAAAATACTACTTAACCCTTTAAAAATAGAATAAATGACTACATGTGATTGAAGAAATTGATATAATGAAAATTAGAAACTTGATATAAGCATTTTTCCTATTTTTTTTAATGAAACGGACAATGTTAGGATTGATAAAATATGGGGAAGCAAAAAGGAAAATGGAAAATGGAAATTTATGCGCACACAATGTAATGAGAGTTAGGTCGTTTTTCAAGACTTTTATGTCCCATGAATTGACATTTTCTTACAAAAAAAACCAATAGAGTGGAAGATGCCCAATAAATCTATTATTTTGTTTAATTTTTTATTGTATCGGATTCAATGATTTAAAAAAAATCATTTTATGTATTACTATTACTTAATAGTGTCTCATATTTTCATGAAAGTCTCCGCATAATATGTATTGGGTGATGTAAACATGTGCAATTAAATCATTTACTCCTAATTTTCTTTATCTTATTATTAAGTCACATGATTAAATTTTTATATGAAAGTAAAATTTACCCTTCTTCATTTATTATTACATTGATTTTATTCTCATATGGTATGATATATATTAAATAGGGATACAATTAAAAAGTTGTTTTACTTAAGGAGTTTTCATTGTTAGAAAACATTTTTTATATTTTATAACATTTTTTAAACTAATCTTTTCTTTATAATAATTAAAATTCCAGAAATTACGTATTATGTTTATTTCAATAAGGTAGATGAGGATAATGATTATTGCTGAATTTATCGTCTAGTGCTTGCTTGGTTTACAGCAAAATAGGCATTTTTGTGTTCTATGAGATAAAATTGATCTGGCTAACATAATTAGAATGGACAACACATAATCATTTAAAATAAACAATGAAACCATATAAGTAGATGCATGTTGGTATTTGGCTACTCTTCTTGGCTCAAAAGTCTTCCGTTTAATGAAAACACTCAGAATACATTTATGTTTAGATAAGTATTAAGTTCAAAATGCATTTATTCTACCAAAATGAGTTTTTTCTCAAAGTGTGTATTTGGGAACTTCGTTGGAAGAAAGGAGATCCGTTGGGAGAAAAGAGTTTACGGATTTCAAGATGGTTTTTATGGATTTCGAGATAAATTTTACGGATTTTAAGATGGTTTTATCTCGGCTTGCGTGTACCGTTTTCGGAATGAAACAAACACAGAATATGTTTTAAAAGAAAGAGTTACCAAATGTTGGATTTTGCGAATTAACGGAAAATGTTGTTGACAAACCAGTACGTAATCCATATCTTCTGCAGCTAACTCATCTACGCTTCATCTAATGCTCTGCTTGGATAGGATGAAAAGTTGATAGGAAAGAAAATGGAAGAGGAGAAAATAGAGAGAAGAGAAAAGTGGAGAGAAAATATTATCACCCATTATGCTTGGATAGGTGAGAGAAAACAGAGAGGAAAGAAAATGTGTAAATGGTTGAATGACTAAATATCCTTAAATAAAAATCTTTTAATAAATAGTGACAAGTAAAATATTCTTAAAATATATAATGTATAATATCAAATTAAATATGATAATGAAAAAATTATATTAACATTAATATCATTAAATAATTTAAAATAAATTATTTATTAAAGATATCTTTTTAAGTTATTATATTTCAAAACAAAATAACTTTAATAAGAATATATCAAATTTTTTAAGGTTTTGAGGCTTTAGTAAGCAATTAAAAAATAAATTAGATATTAGAATATATTTTAAATATTATTCTTTTAAAAAAAACTCATTGTCAGAATTTTAAAAAATTATATGTTAAACTTAATTAGTTAAAATGAAAAAGTAATAAAAGAGCATGTGGGTAGATAAGGAAAAAAGAGTTTTCTCTCTATTTTCTCTCCATGTGTGGATAGAAAAGTTGGGGAGAAAATGTGGTGGAACCCACATCTCATTTTCTCTCCAACTTTTCCTTCCTCCCACCTTTTCTCTCCTATTCAAATAGGGGAAAAGTCATTTCTCCCCTCATTATCTCTCCAAATTTTCTCCCCATCCTAAATGTTCAATGGGTATATAATCACACCCCCTCCTCTCATTCTCATTCCTCGCTTTCTGACTCTCCCTCCTCACATTCTGATTCCTCACATACTTCCTGACTCTCCCTCCTTGCATTCTGATTCCTTGCGTCCTGACTCTCCCTCCTCACCTTCACATTCTTTATTCAGTGATTCTTTCTGCTCCCTGTAAGGGGAAGATATAGCATCTATGGTAAAAAAAAAAGTGTAGATTATAAGCTTTAGTTACACTCCATAATGAAATCGCAACTTCAAAAGATATGTAAGATTATTAGATAAGCACTTGCCATTATGACCTTCAAACATATGGAAATACCAATTACATTCATAAGCATTTGTAAGAATACATGATAGTAGACTGATCCACTGTAAGGACGGTCCATGAATTAAGTTATAAGCTTCTCTCACAAATGACTACATCATTGTGCCATTTGACTTGAAATCTTTATGGATTCTTACATGAGAGTAGCTAAGATTTAACCTAGTCAAAAATCACTTTTGATCGAATGATAATAAAGGATATACTCGGGCTTAATGAATTCCATGCAGAGAAATGTGAATAATCAAGATATGATTTGTCACTTACATTAGTAGAGAGATATTGATGGGCCTCTCAATGAGTGAAGCTAAGAAATTTTAGATAATAGCTTCTAAAAAAGTGAAAAAAATAGGGAAAATTCCAATAAAAGATGTTTGAATAACTCAACTTTAATTTGGGTTGATAAACTTGATAAATCATTAATTAGAATATTTAGCACAATTAATGGTTTATAAATTAGATCAAATTACTCTCATACCCCATAATTATCAAAAAAATAAGAAACTTCAAAAAAAATTTAATAAATGACTTATGAATATGATATAAAATGCCTTCTCTATCTGCCCTATAAATGGGATCATATGAGTAATTAGATATATTGATATATTTTAATATTGTTATTGTAACAGCCTATCGCCCTCCTTCGCAGATATTGTTCCTGTTTGCAGCCGTAGTTAAAAGCAGGGTTTTGTTCCTTTGGGTGCAGCCGTAGCCACCCAAAAAACGTGTCCATGAGGGGAAGGTATCCACACCTTTATAAGGCATGCTTCGTTCTCCTTCTCAACCGATGTGGGACTTCACAATCCACACCCCATAAGGGCCAGCGTCCTCGCTGTCACACCGACCAAAGGCCTGGCTCTGATACCACTTGTAACAGCCTAACGCCCTCCCTCGTAGATATTGTTCCTATTTGCAGCCGTAGCTAAGAGTAGGGTTTTGTTCCTCTGGGTGCAACCGTAACTACATAGAAAACGCGTCCATGAGGGGAAGGTATCCACACCCTTATAAGTCATGCTTCGTTCTCCTTCCCAATCGATGTGGGACTTCACAGTTATTATGATTTGATTTATGATCATTATAATTTACATTTATTATTATTCATTAGTATTTTAGACAGTTATTTTTTCATGCAACTGGTTTCAATCAGTGGCGGAGCCAGGATCCTGGACCAGTGGGGGCAATTTTTTATTTTCAAACAATGACAACAAGTTTACAAGTGTAAATAATTTGAGTGGGTTCAAATATTAAAAATCAGTTGGTGCAAAATAAAAATCTAACAAGTATTTACATATACCCTGAAAAATTGAGGGGGGGCAATTGCCCACCCTCACCCCAACGTGGCTCCGCCACTGGTTTCAATATTTGAACATCTCCCCAACGGTTTTCTCCATCCTTTGTTTCCATCCATCAAGATGAACAAAGAGATTGAGAATTCGTCTAGCTTGTATACGAGGGCATAGTAATAACGTCTGAAAATTTTGTCAATGAATCCTTTAAAAAATGTAAAACTTTTTTATGCCCTCTCGCTCAGTCAGTTTACATCCATTTGAACAACCCATCAATCATAGATTATTAAATTAATTAATTAAATATGACAGAGTTAACTCTAAGGTAAGAAATAAATATGGGGCTTGTTTGGAATAACGTTTTTAAAAGCCAAACGTATATTCAACAGTGTTTTTCCGCGAAATGAAATAATCTCCTCCACATATTTATCTCAGTTTGTGTAAAAGTACCTCTCTACTGTATTCCCAAATAGGTCCATGAGAAGTTAAAAAAATGAATTTCTTGTGCAAATAAAAAGTTGGAGATTAAACAGCAAAAAAAAAAAAGAAAGAAAGAAAGAAAACATGAAAAAGTGAGTTGTGAGTCTCCAACTTGCCAACCCAACTCTGGTTTGGCTATCCCATTTAAAGACGAACTTTTGTAGTGCGTATTTGAGAATCGTTGAGAACGTGATTTTACGCAAATCAAGATAAGTATGTGAGAGAAGTTTTGTCTCGACTTATATGTAATGTGATTTAGAAATGGTTCCCAAACAACCACTTAGTCTGTTTTCAACTCTCCATGTACTCTTCTATATGTGACTATAATGTGTGTGTGTATATATGCATATGGTAAAAGATTCATTGATTTATGAACATACTTGTTATGAGATAATAACAATTACAAACAATTACCTTGAAAGCTTGAATCATGCTGCCAACAAAACTCCATTTTAAGGGGAAAAAATTAAGCTTAATAGCACACTTGTCAGGGTTTCTTTTGGCTCAGTATGAAAGGAGGAGAGATGTTTCCACTTACCTTCCTCTTCATTTATTGTATCTACATTGAATCAACTTAATCCAAAGGTTGAGATTTTATAACAATATTATTATAATATTAAATAACAAAAATAGATATACAATTAACTGATTTCATATATATATATATATATAACAATACATAATTTTTAAAATTCAATCTGAATACTAAAACTCGGTAGATTTTTGTTAAAATATTTTATAATTTTTTTTACTTTTTATTTTTTATCCTACGTACTTCTGAACTAGTTGTATTAAATTTTAACTGTTTAAATGTGTTTGTGTGTGTGTTCGCGTGTGTACCATTTCATATGCTGAATTTTTTTTGGGTATATATAAAAGTATTACTAAAACACTTTAAAATTGACTAATATCTTTCAAAGCTTAAAGTCTAAATGTTTTTACCTTTCTCAACAAGTGGGTTCCCTGAGATTAAAACTTGTGTTCTCTGAGGTGAAGCTCCTTACCATGCCAACCAACTTGTCGGTTCACATGCAAAATTTTGATATTATTATATTCTATTAAAATTGGTTTTCTGATACTGAAGAGTAACAGTCTTATTCTATACATCATAGTTAAAAGACAAATTTTATTAGCAACCAGCTCAAGAAGACAACTAAGAGACTAATAAAACGGAGAAAATTGGAATTGCTGAAAATAAATGGTGGTGGTGGTGGCCGCGACGGTGATGGTGAGATTCTGTCTTCCTCTTCTTGAATCTCTAATTGCTTTTGGCACTCATCACCTTCACTCTCAAGTCCATCCTCAGATGTACCTTCTTCACAATTGTTGAAAAACCCAGCCAACTTTTCTGACACAGATTTTAGTCTTGTGTCAACAGATTCCTCAGTTCCACCATAATCATCATCCCCTTCAAAAATCAAATGAAACCCACATTTTTTCAACTCTACACCCTCATCCACAGGTGGGTTTAATCGAGTCACGCATAATGTATCACCATCTCGCAAAAAAGAGAACAGATGATGGTAATCCGGGTACCTGCAAAGGTATATGTGTTCTTCATTGGTTCTTGGCAACCCACGCAAGTCCAATCCTGAACTCATTATATTTTTGCCAAGTTTGAGGACATCTACTTTAATATCAACTACCCCAGGCAGAACATCTCGATGTTCACTAGGTATATCATGGTTGATCGAAAGAATGATACCTATAATCACACCGGTTAATTTTAGTTCACGATTCTTGGGCTTTGGACAGCTTACAGTTTGTCCTGAAAACCATTTGGGTAATCTTGTTCCTGGCATGCTCAAGTTCAATAAATTCCTCAGTGTAATCTGTCATACAAGGGGGTTAGTTGACTACGGGGAAAAAACGATAAAATACACATTGATCTGGTTTGTCCAAAAAAATAAACATGAAAGCATCTATACTTTCAAGTTTCACTTATTGGGTTAATGTTTAATTTTACCCTGAAGTTTTCATATAAGAATTGTAGATACCCAGAAGTTATTTTTTTGGGATAAATATTGTCTCCAAAGTCTAAAAAAAATGCAAAGTGACACTAGTAGTTGAAAATTTAATGTTGACAGTTAAAAAACTAATATTGACAGTTCCCATTTCTAAAAGACTTTTAGACTCCCTCGCCCGTGCGGAAAAAAACTTTTGAAGAAAAACTTTTGAAGAAAAACTCTATTTATTCATTGATGATGGGAATGGGAAAGAGAATGTACCTTAGAAAGCCTCTTGCGGATTGTGGAGGAGCATTTAAGGCAACCACCCAAGTACAGCCACCTCAGAGACTCCAACCGTTCAAGGCCAGGAATATCCGCCAATTCTGCGCAGTTTGTGAGGTTCAGATCCTTTAAGCTTCTCAAATTTGAAAGGTCATGAATGCTTTGTAAGGCAAAACAGTTTGCAGCATTTAGCTTCGTCAAGCTTGAGGGAAGAGCAGGGATAGAAACCAGCTGGACACAGTTTTGAAGATGAAGTTCCTTGAGAATGGAAAGGCCTGCCATGCTGGAAGGAAGGCTGTGAAATTTGTTTTGGCTTAGATTTAAAGTCTCTAACGAGGACAATTTCTCAAAATCATCAGCAATTTTCCCAGATATTCTCCAACCACGAGCATCCAGATCATTCAGAAATATCATGCTGCAGAAAAAAGATGATATTACAAAAGAATCTTGAAGCACGTTATTTTCTGACTTCTTGGCCATTTTCAACGTCCTTAATCCGGTAAGCATGCCAAAGCTTTGAGGTAATTCTGTCAAACCCGTTTCCTCCATCCTAAGATGGTACAAGGACTTCAAATGTCCCATAGAATCTGGAAGCCTTCTGAGCATTGTGCATTTGTCCAACTTTAAATGGACTAGATTCTCTAGCCTTCCGACAGACTCTGGCAGTTCTACAATGTTACCTTTGAAAATGTTCCAGGTTTCAAGAGTTGTGAGGTTGCCAATCGATTTAGGTAGATATCTCATCTGGCAATTCCTCATTTCAAGTTTTTTAAGTAAAGTCATATTTCCAATCTCATCAGGTAAATCTGTGATTGCTGCCCCATCTAGCTGAAGCTCAACAATAGAAACCAAAGACTTAAAGGACTCAGGCAATTTACTCAGAAACTTACAATTTCCTACTGAGAGTTCTTTTAGATAAGACAAAGACCCAATTGAAGAAGGAATCTCTCTAATAGCACTACCAAAAAGCAGAAGCTCTGAAAGTGATATGAGATTTCCAATAGAATCAGGAATCCTAGTGAGAGATTTACAATGCATCAAGCCAAGCTTCTCAAGGTTTTTCAAACACCCGAAAGAGTTGGGTAGTTTTTCTAATCCAGATTGGTTGAGAGACAGCTCTTGCAGAGAACCCAAGAGTCCTATGGTGTCAGGTAGCATTTTTAAGTGATGGCAACCATTTAAAATAAGAGTTTCAAGTTTCTCAAGGTGAAAAATAGTCTCAGGCAGCTTTACTAAAGCTGTGTGATCAGCAAGAAGTTTTCTCAGTGACTTCAACTTGACCATATTTTCTGGCAACGATTTCAACTTCCGACAGTCAGAGAGGCAGAGGCTCTCTAGAGTTTTCAGCCCGGATATACCATTGGGTAACTCAGTAAGTTCTCTACAATGAGTCAGATTCAAATGACGAAGTGCAGTCAAATTGCCAATTGATTTATGAATCCTACTTAGTTTGACGCAGTACTCAAGAATAATCTTCTCTAAACGTTGACACCCAGAGAGATCAGGGAGAGTTTCTAGTTGGTAGCAATGGGACATGTTCACGACCATTATGTTCTCTAGCACCTGCAAGCCAGCGTAATATATTGTTATAATACTACCTCTGATACTTAATATAAGAGCTAGTTGAGAATTGGATTTTGTTTTAAATAGAAGATCACAATCTATTTTGTCTACCAAATCTCTAATATTCTCCCCAAAGTATCGCATTGATTGCACACGTTAAGAGGTTTCCATCCAAGTCTAATCATAATGAAAAAGGTATTTTAGGAAAATTAACTTATATTTGTCACAAATAACTAATTTCACTAATTTCTTTAACGTATTCATATTAGTTATCTAGCTCTTACATCAAGGAACCGATCTAATATTATAGAATTGATTTTTAGCATCTTAGTAGTGGCTCACTGATTTGCATGTCAGATTTGAACCATGAAACGAGGAGGGGGGGGTCTGACTTGTAAAAGATAAAGCTTGAACAAAGCTAACCACAATGTAAAAGAAAATTAGAAATTAGAAGCAAAATTTAAATAAAGTTGTTCAAGTCCTTTCTATCATGTCTAGCAAATCATGATTCTACAATTTTTTTAACCCAAAAATCACACTTTAAGCGTGTTCTATACACTAAAAGGCACATCTAATTTTTTATATTTTTTTGTGCCTGATTTTCTTTTATTCATGAGCTGTATTAGAGTCTAACTAATCTATATTAGAGACAGGTTCGGTCCTCCTAAGTGAGGTAGCTCTTCGAAAGGCATTTCATACAAAATCGAAGTTGCTCCAGACCCTATCCAATAAAACTAAATATCTATAAATTACAGTGTGATGTGCAAGAATAATTTGAATGCAAGGATTTGTAACCCACTAAGATGTCTGTAATAATATCACTGTCTTTGCCTTATTGATTCTTACATTTATAACCAATAATCAAATAATGAACATGAGAATTGAAGCATGAAGAATACCTTGTAGCCTGTCCGATTCCACAGGTTCTGCACATTGCTGCGTGTGAGGTCAAGGACAGCCAATTCTTGGGGCCAAAAGTCAGGAGGCATGAATTTTAAAGGGCATCCCTGCCATTGTAGCCACTTCAATTCTGCAGGGAAATTTTTGAACTTCCCTTCCAATCTCAAATTATTGATCTGAAGCAGCACCAAGCTCACCATTGATTCAAAGGACTTGGTATGAATCACTAGAGCCTCTTTGCCTTTCTCAAGACGCTGAAAGTATTTCTTGTGCATCTGTTTAAGGAATGCCAGGGCATTACCCCATTGAAGATTGTTCCAAGAAATTACTTCATCATCTTTATGATCTTTAGAAGACCTTTTCTCGAAGTCTAGAACCATCCCTCGAGTATTCCGAGTTCCCTACCATTTCCAGAGCAACCAAATAATTAACATATATAAGAAATCAGTTTTACTAACACGGGTCAAGTTGCAAATTTGCCCCTGAAAATTTTTGCCTAGAGACAATGTAGCCCTAGAATTTTTTTTTTGTCCAATGTTACCTGGAAATTTTAAAACGTAACAATATTGCCCCACCCTATTAAAAAATTAATGTTAAAAAATTGATGTGAACTATTAACATTTTTATTTTGACAAAAAAATAAGAACTATTAACATTTTTATGATAAGAGACAACATCACTTTATTTTGAAACTTTCATATATCAATTTTGAAATCCAAAAAACTTTTGGCGCAACAATGCTCATAAATGAAAACTTTTGAGGCTAATTTCCACCTTAATTCTATCATAAGAGGAGTGAAGAAGATGCCATAAATCGCTAACATAAAAAATCAGTTGTGTCTGAATCAGATACATGTCAGATATTATATAATATTGTAATGTCAGGTACTTCCGTTACTGTCTGTTATATACATAGCATGCAAAGTGAGGACGTATTATGGCATTGTAATATTCTAATGAACCAAATCTAATTAAGGGAGTTTATATGATTAAATAATCAGCCATTGCAGCCTTAATAAATTCGACCTTTTCTTTTGTCTGTCTCCGTCACTCTTCCTGCCCGCATAAGACAAGTAGCAAGAGGACATGCAAAACATACTTTTATCTCACCAAAATGTATAAACAACTATTATGCAGATTCTTAGAAAAAAAATTATAAATTTAATTTTTTAAAAGATAGTTATCACCATTTAATTTCAATTTTTTTTCGAAAAACTCATTAACTATATTAACAGATTGATATAGTTATCTGTATCAGCATCAAATCAGTTTAGAGCAGATTTCTTACGCAGCTGTTAAGATTTGTTAGAATCAAATACTTATATTATAATCAAATCTTTGAAAAAGAAAATATTCAACCTATGGAAAATAAATATTGCCTTGCCTTGACAAGGATGATAATGGAGTTTAGCTGAGCAGTTCGGCTCATATAGACCCACCAAAAAATTATCTTCAAACTAAAAGGCCTTTATGGCTTTATCAGGATACTTACCTTCAAATTCCTTAAAACAGATAGAATTTCAGATCGATCCCACAATCTACTACGCATACCGGGATCAACAAGATTTTCATCCACAACGATTTGCCTTCCCATGTCTCTAAGTTGATCATGCATCCAAATGGTTTCGTCCTCTCTGATTTTGATCAAACATTTCTCTGTGAGAACTGTGATTGCTATCTCTCCATTAAATCCACAACCTCTCAATACATCAATCACATCTTCTCGCTTCATCATCATTTGAACAAACAAACAAGCAATGTCAAGGAAGATGCATTTCTCTTGTTCATCCAGCCCCTCATAACTAATCTTCAACACTTCCTGGAGATTCCCAGGTCGAATCAGTTTCAGCTTTTCCACAGCATCGACCCATTCCTCTTCCCTTCTCTTACCAAACAACATTGAACCAAACACTTCCAGAGCCAAAGGCAATCTTCCTGTTAGAGACACTATTTCCTTTGATAATTTCAAAAGTGTTTTGTCCGCAGGTTCCTTTCTTCTCATAGCATGGTAACTGAAAAGTTCTAACGACTCAGAGTCATACAATATCTGAACCTCGTACAACAAATTAACATAAGTCCCAGTCAAAGCTCTTGTGTCCCTTGAGGTGACCACAATACGGCTTCCCTCGTGGAACCATTCTGTTTTGCCAATTAGGGCGTCAAGCTGCTCCACATTATCCACATCATCTAGAATTATCAGAGCACGGTTTTCACTAACTGTTCTTCTGAAAGCAGAAATATCGTCATTAACCACTGCTTGAGAGGAAATGTCACTCATAATCCTGTTTCTAAGAGAAATTAAGCCCCCGTCTTTGGATGAAACTTCTCTAACACTTGAAACGAAGCTGCGACGCTCAAAATCCACAACGAGTTTGTTAAAAAGAGCCTTCGCAAGGGTAGTCTTACCAATCCCACCCATCCCATACAATCCCAAAACTCTTATGCCGTTGGATCTCACGTCTAACAGTTCCAACAATTTTTCTATACGAGCATCGAGTCCAACGGTAAATTCGGCAACACCCACCGGAGCATTACTCAGTTCTCTCAGAATCCTTCTCACTAAAAGCCGAATCAGGTCATCTCTCTTTTCCTTTTCACTATGACAGGAAACAGAGCAAATTAATTAGCAAAACAGATTTACAACTAATTACTATTGTTAACACAGAGGAATACTCAGTATAATAGATAAGACCTGGGGTGCCAGAAAGGGAAACCAGCAAGTCCGCCTATTTTCTTCATAGCTGCCCTCCATCTGCTTACCTCTTCTTTGCTCTTCTTGGCTTCGTGTTTCTTGAAATATTTTCTGA
This sequence comes from Vachellia pachyceras, assembly GCA_025593235.1. NCBI lineage: Eukaryota > Viridiplantae > Streptophyta > Magnoliopsida > Fabales > Fabaceae > Vachellia > Vachellia pachyceras. The sequence goes on along the minus strand of JANTPZ010139559.1, from coordinate 1,597 downwards.
ACGGACCCTCTTGTTTCCGGACATGACTCGGGTCTACATTGAAGAACACCGGCAGAATCAGTCTCCGGCAGTCCCAAATCTTTGCGAGCTCCTCCAGACACCAATGAGAAGAAGCATATCTAGGGGAGAAGATAATAATCGAAGCGGCCGAGTCATCAATGGCTTCGAGCAGACTCGGAGCTATCTCGTCACCGCGATCCAGTCCAACGTCGTCAAGGAAAACACGAACGCCGGAAGATTGGAGGGCATTGTAAAGGGGTATGGTGAAGCAACGACGAGTATCCGCACCTCTGAAGCTAAGGAAGACGTCCCAACGAAGCCTGAACGCTCCCGGAGTCGACGAAATAACGTTGCCGTCCTGTGGCATTTCCGTGTGAAACGACTCTGTATTGCTTTGTGGAGTAGGAGAGAACAATTCCAGAGCTGTTCCCGAAAAGAATACTGACGGCTAATTTCCGGTAGCACTATTCTGGCAATTTCGACGCAGAATCGGATTCTGAATGACGATGAGATTTGACGGACGAGAAGGCGATTTCGGATTCTCTGAGCAGTATGCTCTTAGGAGACGGATATAACACGAAACTTCGTGTTCAGTGATGACCAAGCTTACGGCTTTGTTTGGTTGGAGGGGAGAGGATGGAATGGAATGGAAAATGATCCCCTCCCCTCATTTGGTTTACAAATTTGAAGGGGAGAGGAGCTAAAATTTACCTTCCCCTCCTCTCCATTACCCCCATTTTGGCTCCCCTCTAAATTGGGGTTTTTTGGAGGGGAGCCAAATTTTAAGACAATTATACCCCTATACAATTTTTATTATTCCATTAATACTTAAAAAAAATTATTTTAATTACTAAATATATTGTAATAAAATAAAAATAAATAAAAATATATTGTAATTAATTTATATTATTATAAATTGATTAAAAAAAAAGTATATAATTGTAATTAAAAATATATTATAAAAATTAATTAAATATTTTTAAAAATAAAATATTAATTAAAAACATATTTTAAAATAAAATATACTATTCCTTAAATTAATTAGAAATAGAAATTAAATAATTATGATCAAGAATATATAATGCATATTAATGAAAAATATGAACTACCATATAAGGATATAATGGTAAATTAATTATTACCTCCCCTCCTTTTCTCTTTTAAACCAAACATAAAATTCATTTCTTCCCCTCCCCTCCAACATAACCAAACAAGGTAACATTAAGCCCTTCCATCCCTTACCCTTCCCTCCTATCCATCCCCTCCCATCCCCCTCCGTCAAACCAAACATAGCCTACGAGAAGGGAGACCTTTGAGGCTTTGTTTGGTTGGATGGAGGGGAAAGGAAGGGGATGGATTGAAGGGAAAGGAAAGGGATAGAAGAGTATAAGGTTACATTGTTTGGTTTAGTTAGAGGGGAAGGAAGGGAATGATTTTTAATGATATTTTGTTTGATTCAGGAGGGGAAGGAAAGGAAGTTAATGACTAATTTACCATTTTACCCTTATATGTTGATTTATATTTATTTACTTATACAATTTATTTAAATTAGTTTTTACTCATAAAAATTAATCTCTCCTTCTATTTAATTAATTAA
>JANTPZ010139555.1:0-10960 GCA_025593235.1 Vachellia pachyceras | reverse complement strand
AGGAACGGTTTAAATCACATTGACCTCAATAATGTATATGATGACATGCTACATGATGCTGAGAATCTTAGTAAGTCTCATGCACCTGGGGCTTCAGGTATTGGATCTCTTGATCATCCTTCATGGTTACAACTTGACACTCAAAAGTCAAGTCCACCACAGACAAGCAGAAACTTGGATTCAACCTCCTCTCAGTCACCTTCCAGTTCTAGTGGAGAAGCTCAGGTATATTTTTTAAATTTGAACTATTTTAAGTTATTTTCTTATCAGCCAATCGTGTGAAAATGCTCCTATCATGTATTGAAATAGATTTTTGCAAATGCTTATCTTGAATAATTGTTTAAATACCCTATCTTGATTGGTGTTTGGCTAAAAAATTTGCCTGTGCCTTTGTTCTTGCTGTTTTCTTGTTCCATTGGAGTGCCACTGTGGGGCATTTTTGCCATAAAGCCCACCAATTTTAGGTTTATTATTTCAGTTTCATCTACCTTTCCATCAGTAATTATGAGTTAGGTTCTTGTTAATATGTTGATCTTATAGGCCTTCATTGTGTTTATTGATGCAGATATCTTATTTTTATTGAATAGTAATTTGTTTATTGTTTTCAGGGTCGCACAGATCGAATTGTTTTCAAACTCTTTGGCAAGGATCCAAATGATTTTCCTCTAGTTCTTCGATCACAGGTGCTTTATGTGCTATGAAATTGTTTTGAATAATTGGTGCATTGTTTCTTTTTGCAAAATTTGATTTGTGGTTTTTTTGAGCACCAGATTCTCAGCTGGTTATCCCACAGTCCCATAGATATTGAGAGCTATATAAGGCCAGGCTGTATCATATTAACAGTGTATCTCTGTCTAGAAAAATCTGCATGGGAGGAGGTATGGTTTTGTATGATGGCATGAATGTCCAATTCTACTGACATCATTGGAAACATTATTTAAATCTGTCAAATGCTATGTGGCAATGCAGCTCTGCTGTAATTTAGGACTCAGCTTGAAAAAGCTTGTTGCTTCATCAAATGATTCTTTCTGGACGACAGGGTGGTTATATGCAAGAGTGCAGCATTCTGTAGTCTTTCTGTACAATGGTCTGCTCTCTCTCTGATCTTTTTACGATAAAACTTAATACTAGCAACAGCAGAAACTTTTATCATTTTCCTTTGGTAACTAGAATCATTATTTATTTTCTCTCTCCTGCAGGTCAGGCTGTTTTAGACGTTCCCTTGAGCCTCAGAAGCCCACAACACTGTAGGATTTCATGTATTAAACCACTTGCTGTTTCTTCAATGGAAAGCACTCAATTTGTTGTCAAAGGTGTCAACCTTTTCCATTCTAGCACGAGGTAAATCTTTGCCACCTCCTTTGCATTATCTGAGTGATCTCTTTTGCTCCTACCCATAAATGTGACCAAATGGGTGATTGAAAGATAAGCTACGTTAAAATAATTATCTGGATGCTTAAATAGGTTGGAAAAGTAACAACAACGGAACTTTACCTGAATTTCTTGGGTATAATATTGGTTTGCAAGTTGACTATGTAATTTTTTCTGTTTCTACAATTCTGGAACTAGGGAAGTTCTGGATTTTGTTTCAGGCGTCAAAACAATTGAGATTGGTCTAGAATTAATCCATTCCTCTTGTTTGCAGGTTAGTCTGTGCACTTGAAGGGGAGTATCTGGCACAGTATAATTGTTGTGACTTGATTGATGGTGTTGATGCAGCCTTCGAACATGATCAGCACCAGTGCCTTAGCTTCTCTTGTACTATTCCAAGTATTACTGGGAGGGGATTTATTGAGGTAGCATCGTGCTCCTAATTTCCTGCACTCAACAGGCGCCTTTTACACACGTTTGCTTTTGCAGCGATTGTGCTGTTTCCACAAAAACCACGTTCTCTTGTTTTTCAATGCAGAAGTGAACATGCTGTTATGTTAAAGTGAACAAGCTAAGAGATGCTTATTCATTGCACCAAACTATAAATTAGTGAGATGATATAAATATGTTTATGTCTGTGTGTGGTTGTGATTCATTAGAGGCAATCTATCCCCAGAAGTCCTAGATAATCGAATATAGCTCCCTAGAAGACAACCATATGCATTGTACACGAGTAGTTTCTTTCATTTGCTTACTTATGAAGGATAACTTTCATCTCTGATTCGGTTATGTTGATCTCAGGTGGAAGATCATGGTCTTAGCGGCTGTTCCTTTCCTTTTATTGTTGCGGAGCCAGAAATCTGTACTGAGATCTGTAATCTGGAGAGTGTGATTGAGGCAGCTGAAATCTGTAAAGATGTACAGATGAGAAGCAAACAAATGGAAGAAAAAACTCGAGCCTTGGATTTCATACAAGAAATGGGTTGGCTTCTTCATAGAAGTCGCATGAAAGCTAGGTTGGGTACCATGACACCTGTCCAGGATTTGTTCCATTTCTCTCGGTTCAAGTGGCTTGTTGACTTCTGCATGGACCATGATTGGTGCGCTGTAATGAAAAAGCTTCTGGACGTTATGTTTGAGGGCACTATTGATGCAGGAGCGCATACATCTATCGAGCTTGCATTGTTAAATTTGGGTCTTCTACATAGAGCTGTGAGGAGAAAGTGCAGGCCTATGGTGGAACTACTGTTGAAATTCGTACCTGTTCAATCTTTGGATGATGACAGCAAGGAGAAACAAGTTGGCAAGCACTCTGACAGATTCTTATTTACACCTGATAGTGTTGGCCCTGCTGGTTTGACTCCCCTTCATGTTGCGGCAAGCATGCATGGCTCAGAGAATGTATTGGATGCATTAACTGATGACCCTGGAATGGTATGTTCTTTTTCCTTGGTATGCTTTACATTTCTAAGTTTTGATTATAGAGAGGTTGACATGGAACGAATTACAATTACGTTTTCTATAAAAGAAAAGAAATTATGTTAGAATGGATCATGGATGTTACTGGCCTCAGAAAGATGCAACCTATTTCAATTTCATCTGTGATTTTCAATCCCTTAGTTTAGGAGTTCAGTACATGTTTTTTATCCTTTGGTAGCAAGACTCAATGGTTATGGCATTGTTCAGGTGGGAATCAAGGCATGGAAAAGTGCCCGGGACAACACAGGTTTGACCCCGGAGGACTACGCATCCATGAGGGGCCACCACTCCTACATTCAACTCGTCCAGACAAAAACAAGTAAGAAAAGTGATGAAACTCATCACCATGTGCTTGACATCCCATCTTCCCTTGTAGATAGTAACGCAAAGAAGCAAAGGTCATTGTCGACAGTTTCAAGCTTGCAAACCAAGAAGATTGAGATGACAGCCGCAACGATTCCGCGTCAGTGCGGGCTATGTCAGCACAGGCTTACTTGTCACAGCACTAGGACGGCGCTGGTTTATAGGCCAGCAATGCTCTCTATGGTGGCCATTGCAGCTGTATGTGTCTGTGTGGCTTTGCTCTTCAAAAGCTCTCCCCAAGTCTCCTATGTGTTCCAGCCCTTCAGATGGGAATCATTAGATTATGGCTCAATGTAGTGTTTGCACATCAGGTGTTCTTTTGCAGCAAGCCTGCAATTTATTCCTCCTCCTCCTCCTCCTCCTCCTCCTCCTCATCATCATCATCTTTTCCCCTTAATCTTCTAACTTTTTGAAATGAGGAAGGTAAGGATGACTTCTTCAGCAATTTATGTTTATAATGGAGTTACTCATGTAAGTAGTGATAGGATTGAGCTTGTAGACATAATATACAGGAGAATACCAATAATTAAAAGGGGTTTTCTGGTGTGGGCTGGTAATATTAGTTATTAATGAGCTTTATTCATTTTTTTTGCCATAGAGCTTTATACATTTATTTTTGACAATTGTAGTAAATTTTTTTATTGATTTTGAATATGATACGCCCTACCTGACTCCTTAAAGTTGGTGCGGTGTTGAAAATCTAAGGCCGAGTTGAGAGACAAGATGTCACAGAACAAGTATTTTAAATCGAAACTTTAGTGTCTAGAATATTATTTTCATCTCAATTTAGAATTAAATTTTATAATTTTTAACATATTATTCTCTCTTGCCCTTTTACATTACTTAAAGTTAATTGAATGTTAAAATTTTTTATAACTATTTGAAATTATCCTGTTAATTACAAATGCTGTACTAAATTTTGTAAAGAAGATTGTATTGACCAATAAGTAGGGTGTTAATATGAAACAAAATGTATGTGCAAGTATTCCTAATGTCACGGGCTAAGTCAATTTTGATACAAATTAAATAAAATCGGAAGCAAAAAAAAAAAAACACGAGACATCGTCCTTAGAAGGCCTATATTTAGGAGAATACAAACAATTAAATAATGACTGCCATTATTAATTATGGGCATTAGAATTAATTTTGATTATCTTCTTCGAAGGCAAACAGAGGGGAGACTGAGAGAAGTTAAGAACTAGCCATTGATGAAAATCTTTTGAGGTTTAACATGTATAATCTTTTGAACTAATGATAAGAAATATATAATAGGTAAAAAATATCCAACATATAAAATAAAAAATAGATGGAGAAATCACACACAGTTTCCATGGAGTAGAGAATACTACCAAAAAAATCCCTTAAAATCAAGAAATTACTGTGGAGTCCTATAGGACTTTAGGTATATTATTTGTAAAAGTGAAAATATCAAATTACTCTTCATTAAAAGTTTCCTCTGATGACTTCAAAAATCTGTATTGACAGTTGACTCACGTTAAATGACAATTTAAACACCACCACTGATAAGCAACAAAGTTCTTATGTACAAAATATAAAGTATGAAAATTGAAAACATACACTGTAGATGACCTAAAATACAAATCTAAAAGGCTCTTAACTCCAATTAGCAAAAAAATGGCACAAGCTAAGTTTCTAACTAAGCATATTAAAATGTAATCACATTAATATTACTCCTCAAGAGATTTTAATTGCATATTATTAAATATGTATTGACAAATTAATTGATATCAAATCTGTATTGATAAATTAATTCACAATTTTAATGATTTTGGTAACAGTTGTTAATCCAGATTTTTGAATTCTCTGGAGTAAACTTTTAAGTTCACCAGGATGAACTTTAGGGCTTATTTGGAAACCCATTATGAAACCTAAGTTTTACCTCAAAACTGAGGTTTTGTCCAAACAAAATTTTTTTCCCTAAAAGCTATTTTGATTACAAAACATTGGTTTAAAACCTAAGTTTTTCTTTCTTACTTTTTCCTCTCTTTTCTACTTTTTTCCTTCTTTCTCTTTTCTCTTTCATACTTTCATCTTTTCTACTTTTTCATTCTCTCTCTTTCCTACTTTTCATTCTTTCTCTTTCTTCATTCCTACCCACTTTTTTGCCAATCCGTAAAAGCTAATAACTTCTCAAATATAAATCACTTTTCAAAATTTAGGTTTTGTCTCGAAATCTGTAAAAGCTATTTTGCAAAATCTAAATTTTACCTCAAAATCTGTAAAAATTATTTTTAAAATCACATCCAAACAACCTCTTGGACAATTTAATCTTCTCACATAATATAGCTCCAGTCCCTTGTACAACTCCACGTTAATTTTGGGGAATTTTTGGTAGTATTTTCTAATAATATACATTCCATGAAGCATCATTCAGTCCAGTGGTCTGAATATATCTACACGGTGAAACTTGAGGGGGAAAAAAAGAGAGAATTATCTGGAGGTTCAAAGTAAAAGAATGTGTTACAAAATGGTCTTAAGAAGTTGTTAATAGTAACTGCTTCACTTCTAAATAGTATTTCTCGACTTGTTATTAACAACCTATTAAACCTATTTTATAACGCATCTCCACTTATAACCTGTGGGTAATTCTTAAAAAAAAATTGAGAAAAAGGGTGTGAGGGAGCGGGAGCTTCATGCCCTCCCATGGCTTCAATTTGTCTCTCCTCTTCTTCCCTCATTCCCTCTCCAATTTCCCTGGACAAATGCAAGATCCACCATACCCCTAACCCGGTAACCCACAGCCCGCCTCTTCGGATTATCCGATGCGCATCTGCGCCTCCATCGTCGCAAACCTCCTCCTCCTCCTCCTCCTCCTCTTCGGTTGCTAAAAAGAGGCACTGGAAAGTAGGTGAATTCCTGGGTGTTTCTGACACTTCTCTACCTGGCACTCAGAGGAGGACTCCAATTAAGAATGGGAAGAAGAAGTTGGACCGAAAGGTCAAGGCTAAGGCCTGGGTCAACACTGTCACTGAATGCTTGGCTGATAGAATTGATAACAAACAGTGGCTTCAAGCTCTTGAGGTAACTTGGTCTCCCTTACTGGACAAGTTTTGATTTTTTTTTTTATATTCCAATAATCATTGTTGACGTGGATACGGATATGGAACAGTCAACACTCAACGGTCACTCGCTGTCCGGTTACTGTAACTCGATTGATCTTTTAAACATACATGATTCAGGTGTGGTTTAAAGTGTTGCATTGCGAATGATAAGGGTGGTGACTAGTGAACACGCGAGCTTAATCCCGTGGCTGGTTTCTCCAGTTGAAATTATTTGCGAATTAGTGAGTCATAACTAAAATGATAGTTTTCTATATGGCAATATATGGTTGAATAGTCTAAATGTGCAGGTATTTGAGATGCTTAGAGAGCAACCCTTTTACCAACCAAAAGAAGGGACTTAATGAAACTCATTGTATTGCTTGGAAGATGTGGCCAACCTCAACGCGTCCACCAGCTCTTCAATACTATGGTTGAAGAAGGTTGTCAGCCTACTTCTGCACTTTACACTGCTTTGCTCGCAGCATACTGTCGCAACAACCTTGTTGATGAAGCATTTTCAACTCTTAATGAGATGAAGAACCTCCCTCTTTGCCAGCCTGATGTTTTCACTTACAGTACTTTAATTTAATTAAAGCTTGTGTTGATGCTTTGAAATTCGATTTGGTTGAGTCACTGTATGAAGAGATGGCGGAAAGGTTCATCACCCCGAACACTGTCACTCAAAACATTGTCTTGAGTGGATATGGCAAGGCAGTGAAGTATGATCAGATGGAGAAAGTGCTGTCTAATATGCTGGATAGTAAAACATGCAAGCCTGATATGGGGACAATGAACTCAATCATCAGTGTCTTTGGTAACAAGGGCCAGCTTGATATGATGGAGAAATGGTATGAAAAGTTTCGTAATTTTGGGATAGAACAGGAAATACGCACTTTTAATATTTCGATTGGTGCTTATGGAAAGAAAAGAATGTATGACAAAATGTTTGGAATTAATATTAACTTATTCTAAGAAATTGCAATATTTGGATAATTACTGACATCATTAAATGAGCCGCGTAAAGAACAACCATACACAAGACTATGAAAGAAACAGCACTGATACAAAGTTATCTCCCACACTAGCACTCAAACAACAGAATGATGAAAAGGCTATTGATATTCATGCTATGTATGGAGTACCAAACAGCACAGATATTTCAATTGACACTGATAGAGCGAAGTATGGAGCGGGGTTTCAGAGCACTAGTAAAGATGAACAAAATGGCTTATAATTTGTTCAAGAAATGTGTGTCACTACTCCTCAAATTAATCACAATATTTGTATATATTTTACTAATTAACAAAAACATATTCGATTTCATTATATGGAAAACATATAACTTAAAATCTATTGAAAATGTGTTAACAAAATAATATAATTACTTATTTTTATTTACAATTGATACATACTATTTTTACTTTATTCTAATAATTTGGAACTTTATTAATTTTACAAATAAAACAACTGATTAAAAAATGTCATTTCATAGAAGTATAAAATCACCCGTGATATTTAATGATGTCAGTAATTATCCAAATATTGCATTTTTATAGAATTATGCCCATGAATTATTTTTTCTGCATCCACGTTTAACCCAAAAAACATATGAGAAGTTTACAGATTTTGAGGTACTTTACGGATTTCAATATAGTTTTACGAATTTGTTTTTATAGAACCGGAAATACGCATTTTTAATATTTCGATTGGTGCTTATGGAAAGAAAAGAATGTATGACAAAATGTCCTCTGTGATGGAGTATATGCGCAAGCTTCAATTTCCTTGGACTGCTTCAACTTATAACAATGTGATCGAGGCATTCGCAGCTGCCGGGGATGCTAAACACATGGAATACACATTTGATCAGATGCGTGCTGAGGGTATGAAAGCAGATACCAAGATTTTCTGCTGCCTTATCAACGGTTATGCCAATGCAGGTCTCTTCCACAAAGTAATTAGCTGGGTGAACTTGGCTAAGAGGTTTGAGATACCTGAGAATGTCTCATTTTACAATGCCATCATCTCTGCATTTGCAAAGGCGGAGGATTTGATCGAAACGGAGAGAGTTTTCAACCGTATGAAGGATAATCTATGCCAACCAGATAACGCTACACACTCTATCTTGGTTGAGGCGTACGGAAAAGAAGGTATGCATGACAAAATTTACCATTTCGACAGGAAAAGCAGATGATCTCTGAGGATATAAAAAACGAACAAGCTAGTGAATGAGATTAATTTTTTTTCTACTTAGAATTCAGGGTGCACTAAATCCATACGTGTATATGTTCTTCATTTTCTTTTCCTGGAGCAGCTGTAGTATTTTTTTTCCTTTTGACTAGGAATGAGTTGTTATCAGTTAAATGATGGAACTTGGTTTGTTCTTTTAGGTTTCTCAACTGAACATATTAATCTATTATTAACTTTTGTTTTAAGTTGATTCATGGGCTAGATTGTACAACTGGTTGTGCCTTTGCGATAAAGTTACAAATGAAGTCTCAAAGGACATGCTATATGGTAGCCAAGGTGATATTATACATGTCAACCATGATGTCTATATAATGCAAGAAGAGTCAGACTCAATTATTATAACTCAAGGACCAATGTTATTTGGACTTCAATTAGCTACAATAAAGGCCATAATGTTTGTATATATGATGAGGATGTAAATCATACCTTAACCATGCATACTCAGGCCTATATTCATACTTGTATAACCCATGAAAGCTTGAACACATGAAAAAGCATGAAGGTCTATGAAATTAGTGTAACTTAAGCATGGAAGAAGCTTAAAATGATATATAAGACCTATGTGTAGTCCAAATTGAAGAATTTGCTTAAAATACTGTGTGATAAGCATGTGCCTTGGAGAAGCATAAGTGACGTCCAAGAGCACTTAAGAAGTATCTAGAAGACATCATTTTGTATCAAATCAGATTCAATTTCGTTTTTAAATAGTTTCCTATTTTTATTTGCATTAAATAAGGCGATTTGGTCAAAGTTTGTATTTTGCTTTAAATAGTTTCATAATTTCTTAACGTTCGAATTGTGTCAACCAATCAATTAATCATCATAAAAGAATCATTATAGCAATTATGACTTAAGGTTTTTCATTCTAGAGTGTTCTATGGCAACCGATATGTTACCAACGTTTTTCTACTTCATGGAAGGAATTTGAATGATATTTGTCTTGAGAATTATATTCTCTTGTGAGCTTTACTTGCATCCTCGTATTCTCATGCAAATACTTTGATATATTAATGGCTGATCATCTTGCGGTGCTTTTATAGCTAAGATTTTGGGCACCATACTGCTTGAAGGGGCAATCTGTATTTCAGTCATGCAATATGCAAACTAGAAATGCGTACCCAAAGCTTCGTTCATTGTGCTGATTCTCAAACAGTAGAAAGTTATAAAATTCCTGGGCGTTCCTTTCTCGCACGAATAAATATTGATCTGTAGGATTTCCCTTGGGAAGGTTATTTATGATGTGTGCTAACATCAAATCATTAGCCCTTTTTTTGAAGGCAATAACAAGGTTTAATGAACATGCTGGGGGTGGGGTTGCTTTTGTTCCTTGTATGATGGACAGTAGCATGAAGGGATTGAAATTAATAATTACTGTGTTATAATGGATCGTTGAAGAAACTTGCCGAAGGCATGTGTTATGTTCGCCCATTGAGTGCTTTGAATACAGCCAGAAAAAGGCCTGTTAAAGGACAGCATTCATTCATTTTCAGGTCGTAAGGATATTTACATAGGTCGAGACAAGATTCTTTTCACATTTTTATCTCATAAACTATAAATTACATTATAAAAGTAATTTTCACCGTAATTTAAATGGACACAATAATCTCTTTGGCAACAAATTGGGTCATTCAAATTTAGAAATTTGTTCCACAAGTTATGTATTATTAAAGGATTTTATAACTCGACAAAAAAAGGGCAGCATAAAAAAATGTGATCTTTACATGAATTTCGTTAATGATATGGTCAAGGAATCATTTTTTTACCTCGTTAATGACAAGGAATCATTTTTTTACCTCGTTAATGACAAGGAATCATTTTTTTACCTCGTTAAAGTTTCGATATCGAAACACACGTTGCCGACGGGAGCCACAACAGTCACTCTGGTGTAGTTCCTAGCACCGATAAATGCCTCCGTCAGCCACCGCCTTGAAGATGGAGGCCTCCAGAACTGTGTAAGGGTTCAATGTGATTGTCTTGGTCCCACAACAGCCTTCCTTGTTTATGGATAGCAATTATTTTTTGTTGATGTTGGGCGCATGTTTTTTGTCGTGATGAGTAACTGGAAGCTGTGTTTATTGGGTTGCGAGTGAGTAGGGTGAGTGACGACGGAGGAAAAGGGAAGATGATGATGAAGGTGGAGATGGTGAGTTGGACAACCACATCAGCACTTAGTTTTTACTCGTGGGATGACTCATTCATGAGTTGGACAAATAAGGATCTTTTTATAAAAAATAGCTAAAAATACAAGGATTAAGTTATAAATGAATCTAAAGTTCAAGAACTGGATCGAACTGAGGGTTGGTTTGGTTTCAAGGTTTTGAAAATCTAGGTTTTCTCTTTCATACTCTCTTTTTACTACTCTTTCTTACTTTCCTCTTTCTTACTTTTTCTCTCTTTCTCTTTCTTACTTTCCTCTTTCATACCCACTTTTTCTTACT
>JANTPZ010139551.1:0-17002 GCA_025593235.1 Vachellia pachyceras | reverse complement strand
ATCTGTAGACCCTATAAGCTTACGTGCTGAGGCCACCACTCCTACACCCTCCCAAGCCTTGCAAAAATAGAATTATACCAAAACCAGTTAATTACCTTTAACAGCCAAATTGCAAAAATATAGACAAAAGGTGGATAGTGGAGGATTATACTATATACCATACACACAACAGGACCTGAAGTGATATAGTCTACTAGCTTAGGGAAAAATGGCTTCGCTTTTAGGTCCTTGTAATGTTCCTGTAACCAGTAGGAATGGTAAATGGCAACACATCTTCTATAAGACAAGAATTGCTGTTGCACTTAACACACATGATAGTGCAGCAAGTACGAACCTCTGCTAATTCTTTTGAGCATTGGAAGAGCTTCAAGCCTTTTAATGTAAACCCTTTCTTTTCAAACCGGGAAATAATTTCTCCAACCTAAACCAATGCAACACGTTCAGAAAATCCAGTAGATACACAGTCTAGAGAAAACGTCACTTCAAAAACATATAACTTATAACATTAACCATCAACTTTAAACATCAACATTTTTCTCAGAGACAAATAAGATATTGTTAGTGCTTCCTAAAATTAACACTAGCTCTCCTCCATCTTCTTAAAATTCCAAAGTGTTTGAGATTTTACCCCCTCAATACGTTGTCGAAGGTCTCAAACTATAACCAAAAAAATGCAATACCCAAAGAAGAATGAGGCTTACGAATCCACGCTGGACACCATCAGGCTTCACCATTATGTAAGTTTGTTCAACTTGTTCCTGCATACAAGTAATTTTAAGAATTAAAAATAAAAGAAAGAAATGTCTGCGATGGGATAGTGATAAATAAGGGAGAAAAGAGAAGCAAACCAGAGAAGCGATTAGGTGGGGAAGGAAGATGCCAGGGTCGGTGGAGCTTCGACGGGTGAGCGTTTTGACATTGGAGCGAGAGGGGTAATTGGAAAAAAGATGAGAATTTGAAGGAAACGCAGAGAGGTGTGGTTTATGAGAGGAACGTAAGATAGGCTTGCGGGTAAAGGAGTTGCAGGTCGCCTTCGTTGAAGAGCGTCCAAAAGAGGATGAGCTTGAAGCAACTCCGCCAAACACTGCCAGGGCTTCCATCTCTCTCTCTCTCTCTCTCTCTCTCTCTCTCGTCCTCTGTCCTGGGCCTCCTGGCAGTGTCAACGCAGGGTAAAGTGTAAATAAATTTTCGTTCTTTATTTTTGAGAAAATTATAAATAGATTCTAAATAAGAAAGATAATTATTTTTTATTCCGTTTACAGGTATGTGCTTATATATCAAATTTAAATAATTAATTTAAGAACCTTTATCCAGGCCTAACTAAACAATGGCCCCACATTTTTTACATTTACATGTGTGGCCCAAGGGGTAGAATCTAAGAATCTTGAGTATGACCGAATGAATAGAATAATGAAGACCACCAGGTAGACTGATTGTTATGTTTACAATAGTTCCGTTTGGTAAACCCGTTGGCACAACGGGTGTGTTTACCGAGATATTTTTTCTCTCACATAAACTACCTCAGAATCTGTGTCCGTTCTCCCTACGGGCTATCCAAACGGAGCCAATAACATTGTGCCAACTTATATTTACATAGTCAAAGAAGGTTTCATTCACCGCAGTCAAACGTCTCTAAATTCTCCTCATAGCTCTTTCTGGAAATTTCTTTAGAGCATTAATCTACCTCATAAAAGTCTCCTATATGGAAAATTTTACATGATGCAACTCCTTCATGTGATGTGCTCTATCAGCATCATTTAAAAGTTACGAGCAAAAGTCCTTTTGGGTGCCCTAACAAAGAGTCATTACACCATCTTTTTGTGTCTTGCCCTTTAATGCAGTCTGGTATGGAGCTTAGTCTCTGAGAATTCCAACTAATGATCTCTCAAGCTTTGAAGCATGCTTGAAAAGTATCATTTTCCATTTACATCAGGATGGCTTAAGTTCTTTGGTCTGTCATATCATTGTCCTGTTGAATTTCTTATGGCAGAGTCGGAACATAATCTATCATAAAGGTAAATTATCTACTCCTGATTCCTTGATCAGGAGCATAAATCATTCAACTGCCTTCCAAAGAGATTCTGACTTGAAAACTTATCCAAATAAGATTGTACGTACTTGGACTTTGCAATAACATGCTAAACATGAATACCATGGGATGGACTTTAATTACTCAGAAATCCAAGACAAATAAAGAGCTTTCTTGCAAAAACTGGATTTGCCATCAGGGGCAATCAATTGACCCTTTGTTTGGAGGAAAAAAATCTCGACTGATGACCCTTGATTTTGGTTTATTAAAACTGTGGAGTTGGAGCGCCTAAGAAAAGCATTCTTGCCTAAGGATGGTTTCAACATGTCATTGTTGGATACTGTGCATCAAGACATTTCTTTTTTTTTTCCCTCTCATTTTTTTCTTTCTTCAATGATTATGCGCTTGTTTGGAAAGCCATTCTTCCCAACGGTGCACGTAAGCCGAGACAAAATCATCTCGAAATCTGTAAAAATCATCTTGAAATCCATAAAAACCATCTTGAAATCCGTAAAACCATCTCGAAATTCCCAAAATGCCTCGAAATCTGTAAAATCCATTTTCACAACGGAGTTCTCAAACAAGCCCTATAGAATAGTTTGTCATCTTAGCTTGGTTGAATTCTTGTGTTTCTTCTTTTCTGGACATACAAGTTAATTCTGATAATTTTGATTTTAGTATTAATGCATTTTCCTTTTTAATTTATCGATAAAAGTTATATCTATGATTATTTACAAATATTATACCGCTCTATAATCACTACGTATATGTTTTAAATCAATTTAATACATGTCTTCATACAATATATACGAAATTCAAAGGCTCATATATTGTTATGAATATCTTTCTCACATAAGGATTTGGTGTTATCATTCTCTATCACATATTGGGCACGTTTGGGAACGTAATAAAGAAGTGCTTTTACGTAAGTCGAGGTAAATATGTTAAGGAGATTATCTCATTTTATAGAAAAACACTATTAAACGGATTTTTGGACTCTCCAAAAGTGTTTCCAAATAGGGTCATTGTACCTGTTTAGGAGAGCGTTTGGGCTAACCAAACACACGTTCAACAGTGTTTTCTTGCAAATCGATATAATCTCCTTTACATATTTGCCTTGTATACCGCAAAAACAATTCTCCACCATTTTCCCAAATAAACCCATTAATTATTGTGCATCCAAAGGTATATATACAGAGAGAGAGCCACTTTTGGTTTTTCTACACATTCCCTTTTTCATCATTGCCTTCGTTTCTTTCTATCACTCTTTTTTTCTAAATACATGCATCTTTGATTATATTTGAGATACTCTTGACATAAGTTAAATGTGAATATATCTCTTAACAAAGATTTAACGCAGTGTTACAAGTAATCAGTTTTTTTTGGCAAAACCCAATGTCATTGGTTTTCTATTCCCCTTTTGGTTAGTATGTTAGATTGGCCAGGGGATTATTTTGGGTTTGTTTTACAAGCTCACTAGGATGTCCTTTTATTTATATTTTTTTTAGAGTTTGGTATCTGTTTGACACATATATGGATGGCAAAAAGGAATTAACTCTTGCGAGAGCATTGTATCGTTTTTTTTGTAATGAGAATGGGGACTTGGAAGTAATCGGCCTTGATTATTATGTACATTAAGCATTGTTCAAATGTCAATAAATGTCATTTTCATCATTGAATAACTGACACTTTATTCGCACTAATTTCACAATTTAATATGAGAAAAATAAGCAACTTTGAGTTATTAAATTACAACTTGAATGACATTCCGAGGCATTTTTATTGGCATCACTTGCAGGAAAAATTGTCTCTTGCGAAATAGTACATTTGGAGGGACGATAGATTTTCCTCGTTGTTTCTTTCAACTACGGTCAATTCTATAATATTGCGCCTAAGCTGAAAAAAAACATTGGGATCACTTGATAACTGGTGGGGATAAAAACCAGTTTGAAAATCATACATCAACCACTGAAAATAAGATTGTGACTTCCAAGCAAGTTCCACACTCCAAACCATCGTCATGGACGTAATTAACGATGTACTAATGGGGAGTTTTTCATAAGCAGATAATTAATTAATAAGTTAGCAAGGAAGGCCATATCTAGGTAATGGATATCCATTCCATTTTCGGACGCTTCTTACACATTTTAAGTAGCCAACCAATAAAAATGTAAACCACTGCACGAAAAATGAAATTTAATAATCAACAGCTCCACAAAAAGTGTTAGCTAGGGAGAAAACCAATGGCCATCACCTTCTAAATTCTCAAGCCATTGAACAGCTGCATCAACCCTGGTTTATTCACATGGTTGCTGTATTCTTTTCTTGTTAAAAAGAAATTAAAATTTGCATTATTCTGAATGAGGACTAAAGTTTATGCTGATATGAAGTAAATTAAATGATAAAGAAAGAATATATACAGTTTATACACTACTTCTCTATGGATTGGGAATTTCAACAGGCGGGGTTAATAAAGAAATTGGTCGAAGAAGGGTTGAGGAAAACACCATTCAACGGTCAAGGAAGGTTATTCCATAAAAACACATGAAAAGAAACTTCCACTTGTATCCTTGGAAGGTAGCTAGACGGCTTCGGATATGAAATCGGTCTCATGGTTGCTTGCAAGGAAACAGAAGATAAGATAATACTTGCTTGTATTTTACCTGCACGTCGTCTCTGTAACTCATCAATGCTATCGCCACTAAAGAAATTAACGTCTTCACATACACACAGACATCTATATATATAAAGGGATCAAGTGGCGATCGATTACCATATAGCTGGCTAGAGTGGTCTGAAGGAATCTGAGAAAGATGGATATATGATGACAGAATGAGGCGTGTTTACTTCTAATTGCATGCGCCGACCCAACTAATCAAATGCTCCCCTACACATTATATTCTTTCACGTTTGGAGCTAACTAATTGGTGCCTTAATCTGGCATTAATTAATTTGGCTCCCTTTGCATTAATAGACCGGTGAGTTGCTTCTTGTTTTGCGTCCTATGCCTTAGCTCAGCCAAGCTGAGGGGACGTTGAATTTGTTGTTGTACCACGATGAGTGATGACAACAACCATGGATAATGCAGCTTCCCAAATATCCTCTACAATATATGTGTTTATACATATCGTCATGCCGTTATATAAAACTGTCCATGAATCTATATATATATATATATGTACGCATATGTATATCCTATATATTTATATACTCATCATACATCCTTTTCTTTTTTTCTTTTTATTAGCTCTTTCAAAGTTCAAACGTACGTTACATGTCATAAGTATCTCTGATATATATTATTGTAGGGAGTTCCTTAGATCTGCATCAAAAACAATGGAAGATTAAGCACCTTGACTACTGGTTTAGCTATGATGAGTTTAGCCCACACATATTCAGTTTGGTCTCTTGTGAATATATGTTACAGGAAGCCTTTGAGGTTGATGAGTTGTCATATTTGTCTATATCAATACGCCTTGCTTGTTCAGACTTCATATATACCTCTGCCAGGTGAGAGCTTTTGATGAGTCTACTAATATTTTAGCTTTTGGCAATGATGGACTTCGTTTATTTTCTTTGCAGGTCATCTACTCATACTACAGAATTCGTTCAAAATTCAGTGAACTCTTGCGCTATACCTAGCTAGCTAGTTTTCTTCATTAATTCATTTCCTTTCGTTCTGGACAGTTTTTTGTTGTATTTTCAATCTGAAACATATCCCTCCTGCCTTTTTCCGTTCGCGTAATTGGAAGTAGCTCTCCCATGGGCATTTTCCATATTCACATCCACGTGAAGCAATATGCACATTATATTGCATGTGATAGTTTTGTGGACGTGCATGCAGGCACACCAGCGTATTTTTTACGATCAGCCGTCTCAAAACGTTTGACCTCTTGAACAAATCATTAACTTGTATGCCATATGTGTGTGTGTGTGACACTGAAAATTCCCTCCCTTCCTTAATGTTATCATATATTATTTGTGTTGATATAGAATGAATTGTAATGAAGAACGAAAATATAAAACAAGTTAGGAATAAATACGCGATTATTTACATACGTAATAATCAAATAATTTTGACATGAGGTGTGGATCGATATATGCAATTGAACGTAGTAGCTCTTGCGTTATTTTAGAACTATATTTTCTTACTGTATTTGAGACGAGGTGTAGACCCATGGTTTCCAATGTTCTGTGTAATTACTGGTGGGAAGGAAAAGAAGGAAGGAGCTAGCGTGGTGGCAACTTTTAATTGCTTATTGCATTGTATGGTTCTAGTTAAATATAAAGAAGGAAGAATTGCATGGAAAACATCGTTTTGTTAGGAATATATAAGATCAAATTATCAGAATGTAAATATATATGTCAAATTAACACGCAAACACCAACTCTTGTAGATATAATGTAATATTCCAAATTTTGGTGATCTTGGTGAACAACTGAACATTGAAACTGAAACTCTTTATTTTCATTCCAAATTCGCGATAGCGCATTGGACATATATCACTGAATCTGGACATTCCTATACTATGACAGATATTATTATTCACCAGCTTCCCCAAAGCAAAGCTGTTATAAAGATTAAATATTATTTTATTAGCATTTCCAACAAGAAGCTGCAACAATTGGCTTTGATTTCCACCCAAGCACTAAGCATCCTTTCTCTTCCACAACCGTATAGCCATCACTCACCTCTTTCTTCTGAATCCACTGCTTTGCCTGAGCCACCATCTTGATCGGTGCCGCCTGAAACCCCGCCCTGCTCATCCTCCTCCGCCACTGCTCCAGCCTCTCGTGCCTCTCCACCCTCGCTGCTCCCTCACAGCTCACTATGTTCTTTATCTCCTCCGCGAAGTAAAACTGTTCTATTTTCGCCCTCTTCGTCTCATACTTAGGCAACACAGCATCAAGCGAGTCAAAAATCGCAGAGTAATAGTGCAATGCCTCCATGAATCTCCCAAGAAAGAAAGGTCCGTTGTGGCCAGAGTCCTGCTCAACCATAACAAAAACTTTTGGTGAAAGCTTACGGATCATCTGAAGCACTGAGTTCAAAGCTCCACGACTTTCTTTCACCACGCAATGCAACTGAAGAACGCTGTTTGCAACAAGAACTTCACCCTCATGAACTTGTATATCTTCAGGTTGCAAATTTTCCAAGCTTTTTTGCACTGTTGAGAATTCCAGATTGATACCCAAATTCTTTGCATAAACCTTAAGTTCTTCACCTATGTTCTGGAGTCTCTCAATACAAAGGCCAACGCCAGTAATTCGAAGCCGGCGAACAACAGGTTGGCCGCCGCCGGCGTCGCGGTTATTAGCAAGACTCTGGATCAGTCCTCGCCATTGGTGTCCATGGGGGAGACCAAGGCTCATCCCCAAGTCAACCACATGAAGAAAACTCTGACCCTCAAAGGCTTCCGATATTGTGGAGTTAGCTACAAAGTGACCAAACTGAATGTGTGGGCAAATCTCATACACCAATTTATAAGCTTCTTGCATTTTTTCCGAAGCTGTATCCATAATGTTCATTATAGGCCTTATAGGTCCCACAGCCCCAATAGGTTGAACCAAGGCAAGACGATCAGCTAGGGCTTGGACGAAACAAGAAGCAACTCTTTGGAAAGAAGAACCGAACACCGAAGAGTTGTCGCTAAGTTGAGATAGTAAATCAGAAGCATGTGATTTATCACGACAAGCGACAGCTTCTGCGCAAGCAATTAGAAGTTGAACAAGTCTCATTCCGTCAGCACATCCATCCTTCTCAGATTCATCAGAATCTATCATCGTCATCTCTTTCGCTGCTTCTTCAACAGCTTCAGCTGCAAGGTATCTCTGAGTGTAAGTCCATATGTGATCTCTGAAATGAAGCCTTGGAAGGCTATTCATTGTACTACCGCCACCTGTAACACACCCATATGGTCTATCTCCAAGTACATCGGACCTGCCTATGGTTCTCTTCATCATTTTTATGTCCCTCTTGGTTTCATCATCATCAGAACGAGGAAGGATCTCCGAGGTGGGAGAAGTACGAGGATAATGATTAGTATAGTAACCCATTGCTGCGAGTCGAAGACTGAGGCCAAGTACTGAATTTTCATCACCACCATCAATCTCGTCCTTGACGTCTCTATTAAAAGGAGGATACATTTTTATCGTCAAACCTCTTTAACCTGATCCTTCTGTTCTGCTTTTCAAAGGATTCATCCCAAAGTCCGTTCTAACGAATGGTATTAATACATGCATGAATACTATTTTTCTTGTTTCGATGAAGTCAAGGAGGTCTTTATTTTCATCTTATAATTAAGTTACGACCGTTACGGTTAAAAGAAGACAGACAAGTAAGATAAGGGAGATTAACATTGTTGACGTGATCGTATTGTCATAGGGAAGTCATACAGGATGGATGTAGAAGGTCGCTCTCCTCGATTTTTGGAAAATGATCTTCAAAGGCTTTTCGGTTCTCGATCCTTCTCGAGACGGAGCGACTCACTGAGAGAATCAAACGGCGGGAGTGTCGCAAATGGCGAACCATGGGAACAAAAGATGCAAGAAGTGAATCTGACACATGGATCCAATTGGTCTTTACACTGTGTAGCAGTTTCTCAGAACTAAACACACTGTTTCCGGCTTTTTAAGGTTAAGAGAAGTTGTTATATAAACTTTGACACTGGTGATATTTGCCCTGCATGTATAAAATCAAGTGAATTACCACAAGTCATCAAATTTTGTTCTGAGAAATCTAATTGATTAGGAAGTTAGTTCATATTTTATGTGGTGCGTTCACATTTGTCAGTTGACGAGGAAGTGTTGTGGGATGCAGGCAAAGTCTGATTGTTATGCATCCTTCTTTCTCCTCCAGTTTTTCACCTTCAATTCATCATGAGATGATAACCAAGTAAAATTTGACAAAAAGGAAAACAAACTGTATATAAAAATAGGAAAGATCATACTAGAGATACATGTACATTTTTCAATTTTGATTTTGGTATCTGTGTGTACCTATTTACTATTAATTAAATCTTTTATTTTTACTTTCTTAACACAATTAACTACAACAATTTTAATCTGCTAGCACTGTTGGCCTCTGTACAAGAGTTAACAGTGTTAACGAAATAAAATTAAAGGTTTAATTAAGAGAAATAAACATGCATATATCAAATTACAAATTTGAGAAAAGTATAAATAGTTTCGATATGGTTATCCCAAAAACAAAGAACAGAGCTTTGTCTTAGATGAATGGAGGTTTCTACTGCGGGAGAGGCTAGATTTTAAGGGGAAACTAATGTCAGATTTTGCGAAGACAACGAACCGTAATTAAGATTGAGACCAAATACCTCGGTGTAACGTCAAGTTAATAATCATATGAATTTGCCGGCCGGCATGAATAGTTATTAATAATTTAATAAAGGTTAAGGTATATATTCAATCTTTTAAATTTACATTAAAATAAAGTGCATTTTTACTCCTTTATAATTAACACCGTTAGTTTTATTTAACAAAAAATTCTAATTTAATTATTATTGTGTAATTAAATGATGTTAAAATATAATTAAATATTGATTATTTAAATACATATTTTTTATTTTAAAATTTAACTATATTTTATTACCTTTTGAATTTACTAAGTCATCATCTTTTCGTTAACTAAAACTAACGATATTAACAATAAAGGATTTAAAATGCTTTAATTTCTTTAAACATAAATGATTAAATTGAAAGTTAACATATTTACCTCGACATTCATGCGCTTACCGAGACAAAATTCCTTTCACATATTTACCTCAGAATCTGTGTCCGTTCTCCCAACGGACTATTCAAACAAACCTATAAACTTACATGCATGACAAAACATATAATTAACTTTTGAAATCAAACAATGCTCATACGTTGATAAGCATTAATTATAACCAATATATTAACCTATTCATGCTCGCCAAGCTTTCCCAATGAATATTGTTACTATCTAATCCCCTGAATTCTTGTACCTCTTTTTCCTTTCATACTAGGCAAAAATATTGTTCGATGTCTTCTAATATTCTGACCTCTCCCAAATTAGAGGGACAATACTAAAATATTCACTGATCATAAAAGTTGGATTTAAGAGTTTGCACAATGCAAAACTGTTTCTCCTCTATATCACAGTCGTGACCTTGAGTTGACTTTATCGCTAAAATATGGTCTCAAACCACATAGTACTAAGTATGATGACAAGGAAATGGTATGAAATAGGCATCCTCGTTGCATTGTGAATTAGTATAGTCTATGTAATTTAAGCAATGAATTGATTATAAATCACTACCAGAAAAATGTCATTTAACAATTTTCCGTCCCTAAAATGAAAGTCGTTAAATGAAAATTTTCTGATAGAAAATAGCCATTTAACAATGGATTTTTCCGTCACTAAATAACATTTTTTTAGTAGTAAATTAATACAAGCAATCACGGCAGAGAACTTGGGTATTCTTTAGTCTAAGCCTCGTCAACGAATTAAAAATCCAACGCACATGGCCTGAAAATTTCAACCAAATGCGTGGGTGCACAATTTTTTAGCTTTAACTAATAGGGTCTGGGTTTAAATAAATGAAATCCTTACACAGACGTAATGAATTAATGTTTAAATTATATCCTTATTTAATGTTTGAAGTTGTCCGTAGCCAATTATATTAGCTCTACTAGAAAAATACTTAGTAAAAAAGAATTATACCTTCACGTGAACTTAAATTAAAGATCATGTGTTTAACATAAGAAAATCCTCATAATATGAAAAATTAAGGTTTTAATCATTATTGTAAGACATGTCTTTATATAGTGTTCAACATTATCTCTAACCTTATTAGCTGTTGTTGAAGGATAAGTATACGAGATAAAAAGATTGAAGCCTAAGTGGCTAAAGCACATTCCGTTAAGACTAACACATGATCTGAAAAGCTAAACCAAATGTGTGGGGAACCAAACCAATCTAAAATAAAAACAATCTCTTAACTATTATTTTTTTAAATAAGTAATTTTTATATAAGAAAACACTATTTACAAAAATTAAATATGGACTGTCTAAATCAAATCTAAATAGTTCAGATCTAATTAACTATTCCAACTAAGCATTTAATATTCAGTATGGTAACCAACCCCGTGTGGGTGCATAAATGTTATAGCTTGACATATACTCAAATTCGAAACATCGTATTTAGGCAATTAAAACCATTTCCAATAAGATTCAACACCCACCATGGGGGATTCATGACTGCTAC
Organism: Vachellia pachyceras; assembly: GCA_025593235.1. NCBI lineage: Eukaryota > Viridiplantae > Streptophyta > Magnoliopsida > Fabales > Fabaceae > Vachellia > Vachellia pachyceras. Next base: position 5,725 of record JANTPZ010139551.1, on the reverse strand, counting down.
ATTCCTTACCAACAGGGAGGGATAAAAGAAAGAAATACTAGGAAGAAGGAAAAGAGCCTGAGAACAACTAAAAGAATAAATGGAAAACCCATCTTACAATCACTAGAAATAAACCGATACAATTAGCACATATGAGTTGTAAGTTTGTGCAAAGAAGTGAGATTCATACTATTACCTGTCTCAGTGGGCCCTTTGTTTGTCTACGATGGAAGAGTCAGTTGTGTGTGACTTGGAGTGCAATTAGCGATTTGGAGCGAGGGGCCCTGCCCCTTTACACGGCACTTGCTTCCGGTTCTGTAGCAAACTTGATTTTCCAACACGTGGAGCCTGGCCCCTCTCCTCGCCTCCTCTGTTTTTATCCATTCCCTTCATTATATTCCTTTCTGTGTTCAACTTCATTTTTGGATCTTTATCTTTTCCCTCTCGATGCAACGTTGACGTGACTTCCCGATGCTTCACCCCACTCGCGGCTCTGGATTTTCTTATTAAAGAAAATAAAATCCAAATTCAGTCTTGTCTTATGTTGTTATCTTCATTTGATCATTGGTCTATCTGTTCTTCTCTTCTTCAGTGTTCAGAGACACCGCCTTCAATCCAAATGTAAGGTTACTTTCACACTGTGTTGCCTTATCACTTTTATCGTGGGCCACCGCTTAGCTTCTTTTATATCTTTCAATTCTCATTCATCCATACTAAATAAAAAGTGGATTATATTTCCGGAAATTAATCCATTCCTTCAATGCTTCCCACAACAGAGGGTGCGCGAAAAACAGAGTAACCACTAACCATTAACCACTGGCCATAATGTCCATCCTCCATTATGCACCATCTGAATCAAAATTTAAAAAATTAAATTGGTCCTTCATGTGATTGTGCCTTTCACGTGTTTTGAGCAATAACATATATACACACACATATATGCACAAGCTTTGCTTGAATAATTTTTCTGTGGCGGTTGAATAAAATATATACTTCATCATTTCCCCTGTTTTTAATCTATACTTTAGTGAGCAATAGGAGGTTATTAAGATAATAATCTAAATTTTCAATCGACCCTAAATGTGAAGTTAGAGGCACAATGGCTGTGTGCTGCTGCGGTGTTTCCGTTCTGATTGGTATACGGAAAGGAAACGATCCGACAACATCAACAACCCCGCATAATACAGAGAAAACGAAATCAAACTATTAATAACTTATAATCGCCACATATTCATTACTAATATGTATAATACACTTGCACTGATGAATTAAAATGAGGGGATTGAACAAGGCATAGGCTATTTTGCACTTACTACCAGATGGGTTTCTCACTAGAGAGACATCACGAAGGCAGAGAGAGAAGCAAAACCAGTCATTACAAGAAGAAGATAACTTTGTGTACGTGTTCTGTTTCTACAGACTGACTGCAGGGGGAAGGTGTTAATGGATGATAACAGAAGAAGGAGAAACAGTTGCATAAGGAACTAGCAGATTGAATATATCGAATTATCGATGATGGCTGATATAGCTTGGTGGCTATCCATGGAAATGAGGGGCACAGGCAATGCAAGCAAGGAAGAGAATGGCTGAAGAAGCACCATCTTCAAGATTTGAACTGCTCCTCTTGAACTTTCCAGATTTCCCTTTGTTGCACTGCATTAACATATGTCTCTGATGCTGCTGCTGCTGATGTTGATGTTGCTGCTCCTTGTTCCCCTTCATTCTTTCTTCCACTTTTGATACCATCTCTGATCTCGTCTCAGTTATCTCTTTGTCAAACTTAGAACTGGTGATTTGAGGACACACATAAACTATTGCATGAAAAACGAGTCCATATGCACCTCTTATTTATATAGACTTCACTGGTCCAATAATGCCGTCCATTTATGCGTCTTTAATTTCTATTAAAAAATAACTAGCTAGCCCTTTTACTATCCCGCCTCATCTCTTGATACTCGAAATATTTTTTAACTAAAACTTATGTTTAACATGGTTATCAGATTGGTTCAATTTTAGCATTGGCAGCTCAATTAGAACTGGCTCTTTGGAAGATTTTTTTTCTTTTATCTTCTTCACCCTAATTTAGATTGAATATCTTATGTTTAAGCAATTAAAGTTGCTTTCACACAACTCTGGATTCTAACAAGTTTTCACATTATATATTTATTTTAAAGTTTTATATAGGGTTAAGATGTAAAAAATATTTATAAATTTTTATCAAAAGTGCATGTATTACCATATACTTTTCTAATACACAAATATACATATGAACATTCAAAATAGATATAAAAATATGATATATATTTTTTTCTCGATTACATAAATGTATTTTGATAAAGCCATGGTAAAGAGGCCTTTGTCTATATATCTCCTGAATGTCTTGAACAATTCCAACTTCTCCTCCAAGATGAATGATCCACAGATAATAACAACTTAAGGGGAATCACTGAAACAGGTTCGTGTAAAGTCTTCTGCATAAACAATTTAGGATATGGTTGTATGTTTAAACAATTCACAAATCATGAACCGATCATAAGTTAATTACTGAAGTAAATACAAAGGAAATTAACTTAATACAGAATCAAGCATTGAAAATATCGCGTGTGTGTGTGTGAGGTCAAACAATACAATATGCTGCCATGGACGGTTTGCAGGATTTGCTATTTGTTCTGGGGTAATGGAACTGTTTCGTTCATGTGCACAGCCATGTGAGCATCTGCCCAGCTTTTGTCTTCTTCTACACTGCCTCATTTTCTAAGGGCCCAATGGTTTTCTTCTGCTTCCTAATCATTATCTTCAGTTCATGAACCTTACTTCTCCTTGAAATTGTCAGTTTATCGCCTTAAAATGTCATGCCGGCCTACTATATTAATATTTTACCCATTGAGAAAGCGGTAGAGAAGTACTTTTATGTAAGTCGAGATAAATATGTGAAGGACATTATCTCGATTTACGAAAAACACTATTAAACGTGCTTTTAGAAAGTGTAAAAACTTTGCCAAACATCTCCATATGTATGAAAAGCCTTTATTTGCTGTTCTGTTTATGGTATTGTATAATGTGTCAAAAGAAAGTCTCACGTCATTGAATCACTATATTTAATAAATATGTGGGTGTATGCTAATAGAAGTCTCACATCATCTATTTTCAATTGAGCTCAAGTGGCCCCAACCTATAAAAGACTGTTTATACACTTATACTAGTCTAACCCCACCAATCTCTTCAGTATTCGAGCCCTTCTCTCGCTCTCATATTCCTGCTTAGTTTTATGTTTATGTTTCTGCTATTCTATTTCATCTACTTCTATAGAAACGGTTCGTTTGATCTCGAAGAACTGTCATATTTTCATTTTGCGTGACAAAATAACTCTTGAAGCTAGTATAATGGGCCCTGACTTGAACGAAGTTTTATTAATTTTTACAGGAGAGGAACTTCCAACATGCATAATTTTTTGTTTCCCTTTCCAAGCTTGAACAGGTAGGTACATATATGATACATCTCATAGTTCCGAATTCTGATACATATAGACTACAGTACTCCACGTGACCTTCTTCCTTCTATTTCTCGTCAATGGCATCCATCCTTCCATCCATTCATCACGTGCTATCTGAATTCTTGTGAGAGTCAATACAGAATGAGCATCGATTCATCCGCTCTCTCATTTTATTTAATGCTGGACGGTGAAATTTATTCATTGGTATTGTTGCTGACTTGGAGTAACATCAATTCCTTGTGCTTGGGATTACTTTTTTTTAATATTACACTAAACAGTTGATGATGAACCCCTACGTTCTCTATTTTCTACGCAATATTCCATCCTTTTTTCTTTGTCTTGTCTGGGAAGACCAATCCAGAGAGTAATGATGTTAATTGGATTGCATATATTGCTTGGTAGCCTGGTATTCAACTACCCAGAAATGTTACTATAAGATTTTAATTGATCAAATCATTAATTATCCTGTAGATTCCGTATCATGTCTTTTCTCCGTGGTTTTTTACCCGGCGATTTTCTGTGTTTTTTCACTCACGATTGAGCTAGCTGTCATGAACCTGGGTAAAAGACACAGGGAGGATTGATTGAAGATGCATGGGAAGGTGAATAATTGCATTTAAGTAAACAGAGAATAATTTGTAGGGATCGATCGAAAGGGACAACAAGGCAGCGGAGGGGAAGAGGACATGAAGCCATAATTCTAGGCATGAAGGGCCATAAGCTGTGGAAAATGGGGTGTTGGCTATTCAATGAACAACAAGCTCATTTATATTTGGCTTCACGCTTCATTGAACAACAACAACTCGGTTGACCCCATCCATGTCTTAATTCCATGTCCTTTAACTATCCCAGCCTCCTTCACTCCACTATCCCCCAATAATTCAAACAAAAAACAAAAAAACCTTCAGATTATAGGGGGTATAAATGTATTTCATTCACTTTGTCCTGTTTAAGAGCTTGTTTGGTTTGCTCAAAAAAAAAGAGCTTGTTTGGTTTCTCTTCCCAGTTTTATCCTAAAATTTAGGTTTTGTTCAAGTACTCACATTTTTTAGAAAAACTTGTTTGGATACAAAATCTTGATTTGAAACTTAAGTTTTAAAAAAGATATTTTCTTGTCAAATCACATCCTCTCTCTTAATAAATTTTCTCTTTCATACTTTTTCTTTTCTTCTATTTCCTCTTTCCTAACTACTTTTATCTCGAACTCCGTAAAAGTTAGTAACTTTTCAAACACAATCTTTTTAAACATAAGTTTTACCTCGGAATCCGTACAATTTATTTTTCCAAATCTATTTTTCAAAACCTAAATTTTACTTTAAAATCTGTAAAAGATATTGTTAAGAGCACTTTCAAACGAGTCATAAAAGGTTATATGTCTGACATCCCAACTCAGGATTGATTATAATGCGCTTGTTTGGGAAGTCATTCTTCCCAACGGTGCATGTAAGCCAAGATAAAACCATCTCGAAATCTGTAAAACCATCTTGAAATCCATAAAAACCATCTCAAAATTCCCAAAATACCTCGAAATTTGTAAAATCCATTTTCCCAACGGAATTCCCAAACAAGCACAATATAGTTTCATCTGAAGTTTCTAAAACTGGTTTTGTGGTTAAATTTTGTAGCGAACGTCTAAATAAATACCTTTAATTTCGATAACTTAAAACAGCTTAACAAGTATGAATAAATGAAATCAGTTAAAATCAATTAGTGCCACGAGCTCCCCCACGATTCCTCTTAGAAGGGTATATGGGTTCTATTAATGTTTCAGACAAAACATGTCTTGTTATGAAGTATGCTGTATAATCTTTAATTTATTGAATGATACAACATTTAAGTTAGTGATAACTAATTTCACCACAAGCACCCTGATGATCTGACTAAAAAACTTAATTCTAGAATATTCTCTAGAAATTTCATATGAATGATTGAATTCTATTACAGGTTTCAACAGAATCATCTCCAATAAAAAACGGTTGTGCTTAGTGTCAAAGTCCCACATCGGAGAGGTTCGGGAGGGTGCTGGGCTATATAAGCGGGCGCGCTGCACGCCCCATGAGCTAGCTTTTGGGGGAGAGGGTAATGGCCCCGTGACAAGTGGTATCAGAGCCAGCCCCGAACCTTCGGTCCACGGTGGACCCTCCGGACGCCGGCGAGGTTGCTGGTGGGCCCCGCGGCGAGGTCGCTCGCGGATTGGCTGGGGGAGAATGTCAAAGTCCCACATCGGAGAGGTTCGGGAGGGTGCTGGGCTAT